>VUQR01010164.1:50146-61653 GCA_015108515.1 Hemichromis elongatus | reverse complement strand
GTTATTCTTCCACTTTTTATCATCTTTAACAGCAAAATACAAAGCCATTATACAGCCAATGTGCTGCAAATTGCGTCATTTCAAATTGAGATTTAGGATCTTGGTTAAAGAAACACAGAAGCTCAGTGGAGAGCATGTCAGATGTTGTAGTTGTGATTTGAGGCCAGTCTGAGTATGGATGCTGTGAGATTTCTGTCCAATTTCAGCTGTAGCCAAGAGTTAAGGTGGGAAGAACTGACTGCTTTGAACAGAGAGCAGTAGTGACTACTGTAGAATTAGCATGTAGATTGATCTGTTTGGTGTCTTAGGGCAGGAATATTGGTTTAAAGAGACTCATCTTAGCTTCAGCTCTGGATTTTAATGCTCTCATTCACAGGCTCCTATTTCTTTTATCTCAATTCTTCCTCCTCACTCTCTTTTCTTTACATCAAGGCCTCAACACCATCTCCCTCTCTTTCTGTCTCTCACCATCTCTTCTTAAGCCTTTCAGGGACCCCGGCCAGTTAGCATGGGGACCCTCATCATGCCCATGTAGGTGCACGCACAAAGGCGTGAAAGAATGAGAGAGACAGGAGAAGGGAAGAAAGAAGCGAGGGGAAAGCAGGCTAGCACGCAAGAAAGAAATTGCAATTCTTTCTTTTCTTTCTTTGAGGACATAAGAAGGAAGGAGAAAGAAGGAAAGAAAGAGCCAGTATGAGGGGATTAGCAGACCCCAGCCATGTCGCAGAAACCCCTCGCATTTCTGGTTTCTTTGTTTGGTGCTGACCAGAGCTTGTTGACAAAGCGCTGCATGTTTGGGAAGGGGGATAGTTGGGGTCAACTTTATAGGGGAGGGTTGGCACAGGAGGTGGGGGGTTGACATGTGTGTGTGTGTGTGTGTGTGTTTGTGTATGAGTGTAATAGAGAGGAGGATGGTGGTGGGGGGTCATGGCAAGGAGGAGCCCTGGTGTTAGTAATTAGTGGTGTTTCAGCTCTGAAGCTTCTTTGGTGGTCTCTCTCTCGCCCTCTCTCTCTAATGTTACAAAACTCTGAATCTTGTAATCTCCTATCACCAACCACCACCACCACCACCTTCTAGGTAGTAACTTAAACACACACATGCACACACTCTTTTCTCTGTCTCCCTCGAAGCCTAACCACCTGAATAGAATGGGCCAATACAAACCTGTCTGTGTGTGAGGTGCACAGAGCCAAGTGTGTGTGCGTCACTGCCTGGGCAAGACCTACATGTGCTCTCCACTGGGCTTCCCGAGCGTCTGAAGCACACGCGCGTTTCTTACCCCACACACACATTTGCACATACACGCCCTTCATGGTTAGTCGACACAGGACACACAGGACTGTCTGTGTCTCTCTCCAAGAATTTTATGGTGATGGTTTGGCTGAATGTGAGCATGCACAGTGGGTTGGCACTGCCAGCTCAGGTGGGACTCCAGAATGGGGCCAACAGCGCACACACACACACACACACACACACACACACACACACACGGCACACAGCCTTGGCTCCCGTCGTAACTTAATAGAGATGCTAATGTTGTGTCATTAAGTTCGTTTGATTGGATAGTTTGGATAGTTTTGAGTTTTCGGAGCAGGTGTGAGGTGGGGAAAACAGTCCGAATGTCTGTGTAACCTCCGGTGTGGCCCTCAGTCCATGACGGTGCAAGTAAAGAAGCGGAGCGCCCAGCTGGAAAGCTTCGCCTTTCCTGTGAAGCTCCCAGTGCTACATGAATGTTCTTTGCTGTGTGTACCTGCCTGTGCGTATTTACATAAGGGCCCAGAGAGCAAACAACTGAGCTGAAAAATAATGTTTTAGCACTAATGATCTCCTGATTCATCCCTTATTCAGGTAATACAGGATTTATGACTCTTTTAAGAGGATTTTCTTAAACTGTATGTTTAGGAAGGGAAATTCATGCATTTTTTTATATTTTGAGGATAGTTTGAAATAATATTTAATAATTATGCCCATTTTAGAAGACTGATAAAATAGTTCTCTTGGACAATGTGACTGCTTTTTAAACTCCTGTAATGATTTTTCCTCTCGGCCATATCACTCTTGAAATAGGATTTAAATCCCATTTTAAGATTTTTTTTAGCTGGATAAACAAGGAATATTTATAAAAATCTCTGGAAAAGCAGTGGTGCAAAGAGAGCCACAAGTCTGTGACATCTCTTCATGTAATTCCAGTTTTCTTTCCTCTGTCTGAAGGAGCATTAAGGTTCCAGTAAACGTGCCGCGTTGGTGGCTTCACTCCTGCTGATAATATCATCGCGCGGCCACATTCGTTTATGCTCACCGCCACAGTTTTCTTTTGAACAGCAGGTGTGATCACTCTAAAACCACCTTCCCATCAGTACTGATATTGTAGAGAAGAAGTCAAAACTAGAGGCAACGAAACTTTCTACAAAGTCTTATATTTTCAAATTGTTGCAACATCTGTGAATCTCTGAACATCTGTACTGATATACAATTAAAACGGCGGTAAAAAGCGACATTCTTACAAATTCATCCTGCGGCAGCTCGCATAGGATGTGTCAATTTGACGTCGGCTTTGTCGTACTGCACGGCAGGTATAATGTATACTTGTGTATACCTACATGTATACCTCTACACATAGAGCCACCAGCCATCACTGTGGGAACATAGTGGCCACACCACATACAAATTTATTGATATAAAATCTTATTCATGCAGTTTATTTGTGTGTGTGTTATTTTCAGGTGTAATATCCAAGGCAGCGTGATCTGCAGTAATGCCGTTATTGGCAGAGGAGCAGACCTTAAATACTGTTTGGTGGGAAATGGACAATGCATCGAACCAGAAGGTAAAAGGCGCCGACATAAATACACGCATACAAAAGAAATGGCCTATCAGTGTTTATCATCTGATTTCATTTCATCTTGTTCCTTCTTCTCAGCACACCAACGTCTAGCCGTTCGATTTTAGTCATATGAAACAGTCTACCTCAGTTGGTAGTTTGTCTGGTTGTAATGGGTTTGTGACCAATATAATTTCTGGTTTTATAAGCACTTTTATGGCTTTATTTATTTATTTATTTTGACCAGTTGGCAAAGCAGTCTCACCACAAGGTGAGTTTAATAGCTGCTCTGGTGGCCACACTGTAGTCAACTCCTGTTTCCTCTGTCAGTACTCATATTTCGGTCTGTACATTTGGACTTTTAATTCTGTTAAATGGCACCGTTAAACAGAAGCATGCTTTCAATCCCCAAACTAAATGGACACAATGGAATAAATGATGGCCTCAGTAAAACAAATATCCTGAGCAATGGGTAGTAAAATCCCAGTATGGAAAAAAAAAAGCAGAGACATCTTGCGCTCTTAACATTTTCCAGCACAAAAAATAGCTCTGACAGGCTGTAACGTCCAGGTTTTGTTGATGCGCTTATTTGTACTTCTCCCTGGCTGACTCAGATAAGGTGTTAATGTATGTGTGTGGTATCCGTTTATAAGTGCCAAGTGTTCGGGCCAACTAGTAAAGTTTCTTCATTCTCAAGTCTGATTTGTCAGAGATTTTTTTTTTTTAATTTCCTTAATCCTCTTGTCCCAAAAGCTAGCTGTGCGTGTGTGTATGTATGTGTGTGTCACATTGATGGAGAGGTTAGAGAGCAGGGCCAGAACAGGACCACCCGGAATTCAACAGCCTCCAGCCACATCCACACACACTTGCATTCACACACACACACACACATACACATATAGAGAAAGAGAGGGCGAGCTCAGCTACCAGACTGAGCAGCCTAATTGAGTGAACAACAGGGTGTTCCAAGAAACAACAGTGTGAATTTGAGCTAAACTTGTCTAAAACTGTTGGAAACAGCTGAAGCCTTTTGGAGCATCCAGTGAGCGATTGCTGCAGGAAGTCTGATCTTGCTTCAGCTGTTTGTTTTTTTTCCCCCCTTTTTGCTATTAGACAGTTCCTGACATTATTATACTAAACACTGGAAACTTGGACCTGTGTTTGGATGTGCTATAAGGCCAAAACAACAGCAAAGATCCAGCCTCTCACAATAAATTGTCTCTTTTTATTTTAACACGTCCAGTGTATACAGCAAACTGAAGTCAGATTCATCAGACAGCCCAAAGCCAGTCGTCTTCCTTAGAAGATTTTACAGTTTAAGAAAAAAATTAAAAAGCAAGAGAAATGAATCTTATTCGGTGGCTGAAGTTGCAACATGTCACAAAGGTCCTGGGTTCACTGAGATGTTTGTTATTCCAATAATTTGGCACATAAGCTTTCCGTCATATTTTGGCATGCATGTGCTGGATTTCAAAATCAATTAGCACACAAAGAAATGAAAACAGACTTAACTCAGAAGAGTGTCACTTAGGGTTTTTAATATATGTTCGATTAATCTGCCGTAACTTGCTTCAAAAGATTTAACACATCAATTCTGGAGATTCGGTTTTAACAGTGGCTGGCAGAATCACTCAGGCAGCCTGGCTGTGTATGAAGAACGGGTCACATCAGATTATTCTGTGTAATGCTTGCAGTAAAGATAAGCCTTCTTTCCCTCCTGCGTTACATTGTTACTGCAGGAGAGCACAAGATTACCTCTCGCCACCAAATTAGCTGGCTGACAGTGGGCTGCTAAAGACATTACACACCCACTCTGCTGCTGAAGCTGTTAGCAGCTAAGGACCACCCTGACAGTTAGCCATGCACACACACGTGCACGCATGTGCGCACGCACACGTGCAATACACACATACACATCCATCCGGTGTTGATATTTGAAAGATACATACCTCTCCTCTAGGTGTTCTGACACTCACATATGCATTCGTTATTGCAGGTGTCAGACATGCACCGTCTTTTATTTACACATGCCAACGATGCGAGATCACGCACTAGTCTTAGGTGCATTTGAATGTGTGCTTTTATTCAACGAGTTACAAAACAGTTCAGTGTTTTCTTTAGGAAAGCTCTCTTTCTTTCTGTTTATATGTGTAGCACATTTTATGATGTGGGCACAGAATAAATAGGGTTCAAAAACAGACAAAAAAAGGCAAAGATTATCTATTACCAAACGCAGACAACAGCATATGATAAGAATGTGTTGTATAAGAAGGGAGGAAAAGGAAACAGTCACAGTAATGCTTATTCCAAAACACAGGGTTTTTTACCCCCACGTGTTGGCTCCTTTTATATCTGTCACAGGCAGTAGAAATATGTAACATGTAATGTTGCATATGGTCCTAATACATCTACAAACTCTATTAGTTAATGACAAATTATCTGGCCCAGTGTGAGTAACCTCTCCTCCCTTTCTGCCCAGTCACTCCCTCTTGTTCCCGCTCCTGCTGTCCCATGCTCCATTTGTTCTCCTGTCTTCACAGCTGAGGATAAGCTCATTCTGAGCAACAGATTCCTTCACACTAAAACCTGTCTGTGTGGATGGAACATAACTCTCTGCCACCGTTTGCTTTGGATCAGTACCGGTGCTCGGAGATGGAGGGAAAGAGGGATGCGGGGAGGAGCCGGGGCTGACTTTCCTCATGTTAAACTTGCTTTGAGTAGCGATTTTAGAACGAATAAGAGCCAGTTAACTCCTTATTGGATGTGTATTTAATTTATTAGCTACTAGAAATATAAAGCAGAAATAAAAAAAAATAGACTTTCTATTGCACTTTGTTAGCTTGATTTTTTTTTTTTCAGTAAATACTTCAGTTAGTGAAGGTACAGGAAATACACATAAGTATTAGGCCACACCTCTTAATCTTTAAATTCAGTCAAATTGTCACAGGTATATACGATCAAGCACCTAGCCATGCAGTCTGCCTTGAAAACGTTTGTGAAAGAATGGGTCATTCTGAAAAGCTCACAGGATTTAAACATGGTGCTCCAATAAGACACCACCACTGCAACAAGTCAAGTCATAAAATTAATTCCCATCTAGATATTCCACCATCAGCTGTAAGTGGTATTATTGCAAAGTTGAACAACAGCAACCTGAGGGACGTAGAATGTAGAAATCATCGACTCTCTGCTGACTGAATAACTCTAGAGTTCAAACCACCTCCAGCATTAACATCAGCACAAAAACTGTGCCCCAGGATCTTCATGGTATGGGTGTAATGTTTATAAACACATGATGAAGAACTCATAAAGAAGTGCATTAGAAGTCCAAGGTATAAATGTAGCTGCTAAATGACAAATTTTATTGTTAGAAATCAACTCACTTTGCATCATAATTCTTACCAGATTACATCTAATATTTGTTTGGCGCCTGCAGCCAGTCCTTCTGTGACATGTTTTGTCAGCACTGCTGTGTCGCTGATGTGGAAGGAAAGGTGTTCACATATCCAGAGTTGCGTTTACAGGCAGTCGTTTTCAAACAATAAACACAGTATGGGTATTATGGAAGGCCAACAACAATCTATAGTCATTCAGCATTTGAAATACTCCGTATTTTATCGTGGCAATATTCAGGAAAAGATCACTGAAGCTGGCATTTGTAGATTGCACATTTTTGAATTTGTTCAAAGAAGGATTACTGGAGGAGGATTATTGTTTTTTCCAACCATGAAAATCACAAGAGCCGGACTTGCAAAGTTTGCACCTGATAAAATCTCTTTTCTCATATCTCTTTTCCGCAGCCGAACGGACAAACGAGATCATCGTTGGAACAGACCAGCTCATGGAGATCTAGTTTTCACCTCATTAACCAATCCGAGTGCAAAACATGTCCCTAAATCCCGCAGCGGATAGGCCAATCAGAAGCCTAGACTTTGACTTCGATTGGCTTTTTTGTACACAGTGTCCAAATAAACTCATGTCAACTTCAACCTGTGGATCGGTGTTTTTTTTTTTAATTAATATATATACTTATTTATTTTTTAACGTTTTTAAGAAATCCTCTTTTTCTTTATTTTTTCAGATTTTTTTCTGCGACAGTACCGAGTCACTCTTAGCAATCACGTCACCACACTAGTTATTATCAGATCATTACTGTCTCTTAATAGCAGCAGTCAATTACTCAGTTTAGCCTGTTCCAGAGGGAGGAGCGCGCACTCATGCACGTTCGAATGTTCACGGGTGTTTACACATGCACACTGTGCAGCTGTGAAGACCAGAGAAGGGAGAGAAAAGGCAGTGGGAGGGGAGACCACAATGGCGTGGGGGTTAAGTTTATTTGTACACAAAAATGGTGTATGTGTAGGCCCCGGACCACCCAGCTTGATCCTGTATCAGTTAACACCGACACCCCACCCTCACACGCACACACATTCACGAACGCAGCAGAGGAGGAAGCCGACTTGCGCCCGATGCTTTTCTTTCTTCTCCTCTTTCCATTACTGCTCCTTTTGCTGTCACGAGATTTATTGCATTCCATCACTCGACTTTTTTCTTAAATTACAGGTTTGAGGGTTCCTTAGTCACAAAGGAAGAAGATGAGGACAGGGATGTCTGCAGGGATGCTTTTTTGTGTACATGCACATGCGCGTGATTTACTGTCCCCCGTTTCTTATTGTGTCTGTGGCCTTGCATGAGACATCTAGACTGTCTCTCGTGGCCTGATTATGTGATGTTTCCGTGTGTGTAGGAGATATCGTGGTGCTGGGTTTTTAGCCCCCCTCCCCACCCTTAAAGTGTTCACGCGTCACTTATTAATAAACTCAGTCGGGGGTTTGTGTAATGTGTCGAAAATAACCTTGATCGTTTTGACACAAAGTTGCCAAATGTGATATTGACACCAAACACAGCTCATACTTAATACATCTGATTTATAAGAAAGAGAACAGGAGATACTTACAGCTTGATCTTGGAAAAACAAATCATGAATCTTAAATTTGTAGAAAGACATTTCATTTTTTTGTAAGTTTAATTAGCAATGGCGTACTTGTCCTAATTAGTATGAGGAGGATTGTAAACTCTCCCCATAGCACTTTGTGTGAGGATTTGTAGAAAACCTGACTCGTCTTTTTTTAGTAAGTTTATTATATGTATGTAAATGTAAAATTATTATTATGAGTTCAGTTTTGAGCTGTGGGTGTGATAAGAATAAGGGATTTGGACTTTGAGTTGAAAAAAATCTTTTTCAGACACTTACGTGGCCGTTCGGGATGCACCACAGAAATGTCTTCTCACTGTATTTACTGGAGAAAGTACACGGATTTAATTACTTTACAGCTTCTTGCTTTTTCTACCCAATTTTATCTTTATTCCAATTTCGTTGTGAAATTTTAGTTAAAAGTTTTACTAATCATTTTTATGCTTATTTAAACGTTACGTCTACCTTTCGTTCTCAATGTGAAATTGCCTCATTTTTGATCTTAGTAAGTATTGCGATCGCAGCGGTCACGACAAGCCGCTGGTTTCTGCAAATGGCTCTAACTTTGGAACTTTTCCTCACATGTCAAGGCCGACTAAATGCAGTGTTGAAAGACTACATTTGCTAGCTTAAAAAAAAAACATAAAAACAACAGTTAAGATTCACTTTGTCTGTGTTCTTTGTCTTGGCCGTGTTTACGCTTTTGGTAAATTTCCACTCTGACCCCTCTCCTCGACCACATGATGAGATCTGGCGGCCGGGTGTGTTTGGGTAAAGGTTTGTGTATTTACGCAAATACCTCGGAGTCCCCTCAGTACAGCACCACCATGGCTGAACCCGTCTTCTGGCATATACAGTAGATTTGTTTGCTTGTATGTGTATGTGTGTGTGTGTGACCATTATTAATCTTCTCTTGCAGCAACTAATAACCCCATGAACAACTGCAAACGCGCATGTGTACGCATGCAGCCAAAGGTTTGCAGGCTATGAAGACCTGATCTTAAACCAGGGATCTGTGAAGCAACTGTTTCATAGATGATCGTTGCTTGTCCACAAGATTTGTCTTAACATTTAAACAAACTTTTAATTATTTCCATGTGACTGTGCTGAGTGTTTACACCTGGTTGTTGAGTGTGAAGTGTGTATTGTTTTGTGATTCTGTGCTTGAATTATAAAGACATAAAAGTTGACGGTGTTCTGGAGTTCAGCAGACTGCTTCTCATCAGGTTTTTTTTTTTTTTAAAGAGTCTGGGAAGTGGCTCAGTGTTGGTTGGGGAAGATTCAAATGGTTGTCAACATTTAAAGCTTTTTGTCAAGATAAATGCTTTATATGACACCTCTGGGCATGTTATACTGATGCTATCTCATACGCCACATGATTCCATCCCAGAGAGTCGTATAATAAAAGACAGCTGGTTAGCTGATTTGTAGTTTAAAAGGGGAAGTTCATGTAAATCTGAAAAAGTGGGGTCTCATTTACCCTCCAGGGACTGTGAACTTTTGGTTTTTATAACGCCACACCCTGACCACCGCCTGAATAAAATAAAAATAAATCGACCTTCTTTGTGTTACACAAAGTAACGAGAAAATATATATTTTTAATACTTGCTACATGTTTTCCAGAAATTAGTGTTCCAGAGACTCTTGATAGTCCGTAAGTGACTGATTTGCTTTTGTTGGAGCGATGCTGTCTACTGAAGATGCTGTGGGGAAAACTCTCCAAAGTAAAGTCTGGATAGGTTTGGTAAAGAAGTAGCTCAGTTTTCTAAGTTTTGACTTATGAGGTAAGGCAAAGATTTAGAATCAGAATCGTACTCACAGTTTGGTGGAAGTTTCTTCACTTTTTTTTTTTATTTAGAACAAATAGATAGGGTTCGGAGTGGCTTCAGTGATGGGTCGCTGATCAAGAACTCAATTTTTAATGGGGAAGAGTGAAATAAAGAGCCATAGTACAAGATGGGTGGGTCGGATGGACAGTGGAGGCAAATGTGTGGTGTACGGACAAACAGATGCACAGAGAGGTGGGGTGGAGTCTGTGCACTGGGTGGTGGTGGTGTCTGAGACGATGGGTGGCTTCATGGCTTGAGGGCTGATTGTGGGTGAGCTAGAGACAGACACACACAGAGAGAGAGCAAGCAGGCCACCCAAGTGGCAGTCAGTCAGAAACCTGCGTGTGTTTGCTGCTGACCCCTACACATTAGCACAACACTTCCTCAATTTGTCTTCTGTGTTCTCTGGCCACAAATGAATTTCCTCCCTCCCTCTTTTTTTTTTTTTTCCACACACTATACCTTTTAAGATGCTACCACCACACCAAAAACACACACACCAGCGTTTGAATACATATGCACACAATCACCCCTTTAACAAGTATTACATACAACAGTAGCTTATGCTTCTCGGCCAACAAAGAGTGTGTGTGGCGACACAGATTCGGTGTGTGGGGTAACAACCCCTGTGACATTCCTCGGACACACCTACGCTAAGCCAGATATCGCTGTCTGTCACATTGTAATCCCCCACACATACCCTCGCCCTCTCCAGCAAATTAACTAAACTTTGATTAGGCGGTCGGCTGGGATCACATCTTTCTCAGTAACATCAAAGGAAGAAGTCTTCAGATGCCCCGTTCATTCTGATCTCATTAAACTCTGTGTGTTTAGCTGGAACAGCAGAAAGCTTGTTTCTCAGACATTCAGTGATCTTTTCATTTGATTCTGTCCAGTTTTAAGCAAAAGCCGCTTGTTGTTGGCTTCAAAATAGCGAGAAAGTGTTCAGTGACATCAGAGATTTGAGCCTCGTTTTTCTACTGAAGGGAAAAAAATGTGTCTTATGTGAAGAAGAGCCCAATGTCTCAAAATCTTTAAGGTGGAGCTTTTCTGATGAGCTTCAACACTTTTAAATCAAACCAGTGTGGAAAAGCTATACTTTTTCAGCGTGCATGCTCTCACTAACATACATATGCATGTGTGCACTTTCTTGTAAAGGCTACAGGTCTAAGTTTCCATTGCCACCTGCTTGCTGCATCTGACAATACCTCTGTTACAACCACAAGAACAAAGACTTAAAGAAAAGTCTCACTGTCTCTCTCTGGGTTTTGTGTGTTTTTCCCCCCAGAAAGGCAACCATTCATTTCGATGACAAAGGGGTATAGGAGTGCATTATCATAATTAATCTTGTGTGAGACTGTGGGTGGCAGCTTTGACTCTGCTCTGAAGCTGACGGAGATGCTCAAGAAAGAAAGTGTCTCTCAGCAGCCGGGCAAATTTTGAGCCTTTTCACTGATATCTGGGAAATAAAAGTGTGCGTGTGTAATTAAAGCTTTGAAAAGCTGGAAAAACTTCTTAAGGGGTCTTCCCACCGATGTGACTTTGTGAACTTCACATGAATCGCATGCAATTTAGTTTATATCTGAAACAATGTAAACATTTTCGTAATTTCAAAACTGATCTGGTGGATTTTTTTTAATCTTTATAGTATTTGCTTTGGTCATCATGAATATAATCTGTGCATTTAAATGGGGCTTGACTTTAAACGTGCTTGTAGTTGTTCAGGTTGATTTTTTTTTTTTTTTTTTTTTAGGGTTTTTTTTTGTTTTTTTTTTTTTTTTTAATTTTTTTTTTTTTTTTTTTATTTGATCTGTGTCAGTGAAACAGGTAAAAGTAAATTGAACTTTATAAAACCGAAATTGATATGAAAATCAGATTTAG
>VUQR01010164.1:18349-32112 GCA_015108515.1 Hemichromis elongatus | reverse complement strand
AGAAGAAATAAGAGTATGATAGAGAGCAAGAAAAGGGGAGGGGAGGGGGGGGTCAGGAAAGAGAATGAGTATAGAGTGAGAGAAAGAGAGTGAGAGAACTAGGGAGAACAAAAAGCAGCAATCTATGAAAAAACAAAAGGGCCCAGGCCCGGTCCACTCAAGCAAAAACTAGATGATAAAGGAGTGTCTTTGCAACCAGCAGCAAAAGGGGGACCCTGGTATGTGGGAATAGGAGAGCAGCTCTCTTCATGAGCCATCGGGGGGAGATTCAGCTTTGAGCTCAGATACTTTTATTTCCCTTTATCTCACTAAATCACAAACAGCAAATATATTTTCTTCAGTTTTTGCAAAATTCTTATTTTCCTTGAGCAAGTGCATTACATTTCCTGATATAGGTGACATCACGGAGCAAACCAGTAAAGTACAGGTGAAGCTAACAGACAGGTTTTTTGTCCGTGTACACCTCATCCCTGGCCCGTTTTCCCTTTCCCTGCCTTCCATCCTCCCGGCCTCTCCCTTCCCTCCCTGCTTATCAAGATGTTTGGGAGGCAGAGGTAATTGTTATGACTCAGTGCAGGGCATAGAGGAATGAAAGTGAGCAGGCAGCCACTGTGCCTTTTCCCTGGGCATTGTGGCAGCGTGAAACAGGATAATAAACGCTATTTTATCCTGTATCTGCAGCTAGCCTCCTGTGTAGCCCACCACAACAAAGGAGCGAGAGAGAAACTGAAGTAAAAGTTTTCCTGCCCAGAGTAAACATTAGCAAAGAATTCAAAGCCACGTAGCCGTGCGGGCACACGCTCATAAAAGCTATTTTACGTTGCCTTCCTTCCTTAAGTTCCTACAAATATTGTAAAATCGGGGTGCGCGTTTGTCACCATTATAAAGTGTCTTTGCTCTGCAGGGGTATGCAAGATATCCAGTGGATGAATCTAGATCCAGTCAAGCTGATGGAGGAGTTGAGCCAGTTCACCTCACTGGAAGGGTTCAAGGAGATGCTGGACAAAGCCCAGGTGACGCACAGAAAAAATGACACTGATATCTTTACTGAACAAGGCTGCGTGTCATCTATGTTTACACCTCTTACTGTGTACTGAGACATCTCTAACTGTTTGATTCATCAGGTGGGACATGCCTACATGAACAGGCCATGTCTAGACCCATCGGACCCTGACTGCCCCCTCAGTGCGCCTAACAAGGAGCTAGGAGAGGTAATCTCACACGAAAGAGTGCAACTTTAGTAACTGTTGACAGTGCATAGAAAGTAAACCAAAGAGGCGTGCCTATTGATATTTCTGCTTTCTTATTCAGAGTCCTGACATTGCTGGGAGGCTTCAGGGTGGTTGCCATGGTTTTAGCCGGAAGTTCATGCACTGGCAAGAGGAGCTCATTTTGGGAGGGCGGGTCAAGAACAGCCAGGATGCTCTGCTGAGGTGTGTGTGTTTTTGTGGGTATATTTTATACATTGTCTTCCTCTTGTGTGATTAAACGATTCAATAATAAGGATGTGACGCAATCACTACCAACCAAGTAGGCTACGAGTTCCCCTCTGAATCTATGGAACCCCCTGACAGCAGTGAAGCCACATGCTAGGAATGCCTCATATCGAGAGGGATCAGTTTCCTGAATGACCCCGGTCTGGGATAAGCCAATTAAAGATGATTGACAGTAACATAAAGCCCCCCACCCTGCTACACATTTGTTGTGTGCGGGACCAAAGAAGAACAAGAAAAACAAGGAGGCAAATAACACTCAAATTCACTTTCATCTAACCCAGGGCTCTTTATTAGTCAATCTTTAGAGTTCAACTGGCTATAAAAGCATGGCCAGTATAAATGGAGTGAGAGCACTGGGTCAGAGCCCAGATCAAGCCCCCCTCCACAGACCCAAGAGAGCCTTGAATGAAAGAGGATTCCAGGCCCATCTGCAAGAGCCACACTTATTCTTGGATGTGATTTATGATCATCTCTTTCACATTTTGAGCAGCACTGCTGCTTGCTTTGCCGGTGCCAAGAAAACCTGAGGACATCTGGGATTGCAGCCTAGAGATGAGCAGACAGACTAGATAACACCTGCTTTTAGTTGTTTACACTGGCAGATGGGTGGGCAAGCAGGCAGGCGGACAAATCTTCAAAGAGGCGGCACCTGCTTTCAGATACGAGGAAACATCTAAACACTCAGACTTAATGATTTATATTATAGTTTTTTTAAAAGTCGCCTATCATCGCTGATGTGTCCTAAACTTTGTTTGCATGTTTTGCAGTGCGGAGGCTCTCCAAACCATGTTCCTGCTGATGAGTCCTAAACAGCTATATGAGCACTTTAAGGACGACTATGAAATCCACGACATTAACTGGAATGAAGAGAAAGCCACCGCCATCCTTGAGTCCTGGCAGAGAAAGTTTGTTGAGGTACAAACTCGTGCACAGATTTCACGCTCTTTTAAACTCGCCATGCTTCAAGGACAGCAGGGCCAAAATAAAGATATTTTGTTCATGTAAGAGGAGGGGGAGAAAAATTAGAGCTCATTTCCTTGTCCTCATGCTGCCATCTTCACTGACACACATGCATAAACACACACACACAAGCGCACTGAGACTTTAATCTGCAGTGTCTGAATTCCATCAGTCTTCAGCTCCCTTGTAAACTGAATCGCAGGGCAGACCAGCGCACCGGGCTTGTGTGTGTTTGTGTGTGTGGTAGGCCAATCATCTCCCTCTCTGTCAGGGCCCTAGTTATAGGAACAAGCTGTTGCTGTGATAGCTGACACCCACCACGGCAAGGCTAAGCACAGCGGGAGGGAGGGGCATTTGGGGAGGGGAGGAGGGATAACAAAACTCAAACGTAAACTGACAGAGACATGGGGCTCCCCGCCCCGACGTATTAAAGTACAAGAGTAGATCTGTATGAGATAGCAAATGATGATCGAACGCTTACAGGTAAATGGCTTTCGGGCGCTTTGGTTCTTTCATGGGCATGAAGTGCCAGGAGACGCCTTCTGAGCCATGCGATCCCATCCTTTTTCACCTTTGACCTCACAACCTCTGGCATCTGTGCTCATTACTCCTCAGTTGTCATACTTATGCACGCACACACACACATGCTAGCACATGTAAAAGCACACTAGAGCCATCTTACTCGCTTTCACAGCCATGCACATTTCAAATGGAAATTTTAGGGGGTCCTAAGATATAGGGCTGTAGCAGTTTAGGATTTTGAACCATGTGTGTAACAAGGTCCATATTCCTTCAGTTGCTCTTCCTCGTTGCTTAATTATAAATTAGGTTGCATGTTTTTTTTCTTCTTCAGCAGAACGCTTTAACAGTTTGATGTTTCCCCTTCAGGTGGTTCACCAGAGTATTCCAGCAAACTCCAGTCAGTCCATCCACGCTTTCTCCACCACCACCCTCAATGACATTATGAAATCCTTCTCTGATGTCAGCGTCATCAGGGTGGCTGGAGGATATCTGCTCATGGTGATTATACTCACTGACCTTTGCCCACTATTAATAGAAAATAAGTATTTTGTATCATTTCCCTGTCTCTAATAATAATAATAGCAATAATATTAATACATTTTCCCCTCTCCAGCTGGCATATGCCTGTGTGACCATGCTGAGGTGGGACTGTGCTAAATCCCAGGGGGCCGTGGGGTTGGCTGGGGTGCTGTTGGTGGCTCTGTCAGTGGCAGCTGGACTGGGTCTCTGCTCCCTGCTTGGCCTCTCCTTCAATGCCGCTACGACACAGGTACAACATAAAGGGAGCAGCGTACATATTTCAGTTCATAAGCACATTTAGATTTAAAGGAGATCTTCCTTTGATTTAAATCACAGAGTTTGATTCCACATGCTGAATGATCACTCAGACCCTTTATTCTGTACTGATGTTTTTCCTATTCCAGGTGCTTCCCTTCCTGGCACTGGGGATCGGTGTGGATGATATGTTTTTGTTGGCTCACTCCTTCACAGAAACTGAAAGCAACATACCCTTCAAGGTACCTTTCAAAGTCTCTTCTCCCCTCTTCTCTTGTCCTCTCCTCTTTTTTCCTCTTTTCTGATTTGTGTCCTTTTTTTTTTTTTTTTTAAAGGAGCGGACCGGAGACTGTCTGCGTCGCACCGGCACCAGTGTGGCTCTGACTTCCATCAACAACATGATTGCATTCTTCATGGCTGCTCTCGTACCCATCCCTGCGCTCCGAGCTTTCTCATTGCAGGTGTGTTTTGCACACATACACAGAAACACGCCTTCACACACATGCTCACATGCATAAACAAGCTGTACACAATCGCACACCATGAGACCTGGGGCTCCTTTTAAAATGAAAGAGATACGTTAATAGAGTTGACATTTATTCAGAGTAAGCAAAGCCTTTGTTGCTAGTTTTATTGCTATCGCTTGCACCTAGAAGGCTAACGTTTTGTGTTTTTGTTCGTATGTTTTATATATATATATATATATATATATATATATACGATATCGGTCAGGTAAAGGCCCTAGTTATATATATATATACATTTATATATATATATATACATATATATATATGTATGATGTGTGGGAAATGGGGAATAGGGAATAATCAGAGCAAAGACTGATCAACAGACAGAGAGAAAGAACGGCAGGCAGAGGGAGGGAGGAGTGGACCCGTATATCACTGGGCCGTCAAGGCGGTTTTCTCTGATCTGTGACTAACTGTGGGTGGTCCGAAACACTCAAGCTTGCACACAAATACACACACAAAGATGGACACACTGGAAACCACAGGCAGTTAGAATGTCAGCTTCAGGGGTTTGGGTGAGCAGGGAGGCAGTAGCTTCACTGGTGAAGGGTGATGGTTTTGCTCAAACTTGATATTTATATATACCTTTCTATATTTTTTTGTGACTTCTTTCTTTTCTTTACCCTCCTGGCTCGCTTCGTATTCGTGGCTGGTGATTTAGAGAAGAGCTTTTCTTTACTTACTGGCCTGTGGTGTCAGGGATTAAAAAAAAAAAGTCCTGACTCTTCCCAGCTGGTCTGGTGTGTCTGTAATTTTATATCCTGTTCAGTCTCTTCTTAGCTCTATCTTTCTCTTATTTCACTCTGTATTTTTTTCTCCCTCTCCCTAGGCGGCCATTGTGGTTGTGTTTAACTTTGCCATGGTGCTGCTCATCTTCCCCGCCATCCTCAGTTTGGACCTCCACCGTCGTGAAGACAAGCGTTTGGACATCCTCTGCTGCCTCTACAGTCCGTGCTCCGATCGCGTCATCCACCTCTCCCCTCACGAGTTATCGGACGCCGGAGAACAGCCTCACACGCCAACAACGGCGACGGCACACACGCACCAGTACACGGCAGGCTCGACCATCACCACCAGCACCCAAATCACTACGACGGTGCAGGCGTTCACGCAGTGCGACGCGGCGGGCCAGCATATCGTAACGATTCTGCCGCCTACTTCACAGATTTCCACCAGCCCTCCTTCCATCATCCTCTGCCCTCCCTCCCAGCCTCAAGGTAAACTGAACTCTACAATGATTCTGACAGTACAAGAATTCATGATACCAGATTGCTCATTTTCTGGTTGTATTTCCTCCTTTTAGCCGCCTCACCTTCCCCCACCACCACCTCTGTGCCAGACCCCTATGGCTCCCAGCTCTTCACCCCTACCTCCAGCTCCACACGAGACCTCTTAGCCCAGGTGGAGGACTCCAGATCAGGGAAAAAGTGTGTACCGCTCCCTTTCCTGCACTGGAACCTATCCAATTTTGCCAGGGAGAAATATGCCCCTCTGCTCCTTAAGCCTAAGAGCAAAGCCGCCGTGGTTGTTCTCTTCCTGTGCCTCCTGGGCCTTAGCCTGTACGGTACCACCATGGTACACGATGGCCTTTACCTGACCGATATCGTGCCACGTGACACCAAGGAATACGACTTCATCGACGCCCAGTTCAAGTATTTCTCCTTCTATAACATGTACCTGGTCACTATGGATGGATTCGATTATGCCCGATCTCAAAGGCTGTTGATTCAGCTGCACAACGCCTTCAACTCAGTTCGATATGTGGTCAGAGACAGCGACAACAAACTGCCCCGCATGTGGCTGCACTACTTCCAGGATTGGCTCAGAGGTAAGAATTCAGACAGAGAAATGTTATTTTGGGTTTTTTAGAGGGAGTTAGGTAATAACTTTTTTTTTCTTTCTCTTTCTGATAATGATGTCAGAGTCTGGTATTTAATGCATTAGGGTTTTTCAGACATGCTTTTTGCTAAAGACAACAGTGAGCGGGTTAATGGGTTTGGGGGTTAAAATGTGCAAAGGGTGAGTGGAAGTTCAGTCACATTGTTAGACCACTTCCACCTGGGCTCAGAGGGGATGTACTAGCTCATGGCTTGAGGTCATAGGCTATCTTGACATGTGTGTGTGTGTGCATGTCCTTAGGCTAGAATGTGTCACAGATCCAGTGAAGAAGAAGTAATAGCTATCAGGTCAATCCGATCCAGAAACGGAAACTCGATATTCCACATTTTCAGCATCACTGCCCACACAGGCAGACATGCAGAAGAACTGTTATGATAACAGAAATCAAAGCATTTATAAATGACAGCCTCAATAATCTCTCTTCTGTGTGTGTTCTACCTCACACTCAGGTCTTCAGGCGGCTTTTGATGCTGACTGGCAGGCAGGCAGAATTACGGCTGACAGCTATCGTAATGGCACAGAAGACGGGGCTCTGGCATACAAGCTCCTGATCCAGACCGGCTCCAAGAAAGAGCCTTTTAACTACAGCCAGGTGAGTTAAAAAAAAAAAAAAAAATCTTTGTGTCATAATATGTTTGTTTGACATTATGGATGAAAATATAATCAACAAATGCAAATTTCAAATCGTTTCTTCTCTAGCTGACCTCTCGTCGGCTGGTGGATGTCGAAGGTTTGATCCCCCCGGAAGTTTTTTACATTTACCTGACAGTTTGGGTCAGTAATGATCCCCTGGGCTACGCTGCATCTCAGGCCAACTTCTACCCTCACCCAAGAGAATGGATTCATGACAAGTATGACACTACGGGGGAAAATCTGCGCAGTAAGTCATGTGATTTTGATCAGAGTGCATGCACTTAAAGGTGACTTACAGTGTAAATACAAAATCACTTTACCTTCTTTTCATCACCTCATGCAGTCCCAGCTGCCGAGCCCCTGGAGTTTGCTCAGTTCCCCTTCTACCTGAACGGCCTTCGTCAGGCCAGTGACTTTGTGGAAGCCATCGAGAGCGTGCGCACCATTTGTGATGAGTTTAGCCGCAAGGGTGTGTTCAATTACCCCAACGGATACCCCTTCCTGTTTTGGGAGCAGTACATTGGCCTCCGACACTGGTTCTTGCTGTCGATCAGTGTGGTGTTGGCCTGCACCTTCTTGGTCTGTGCAATCCTCCTGCTCAACCCCTGGACTGCAGGAATCATTGTAAGTGGACAGCTCTTCATCATGCACTCCACTTTTTTATTCCTTCATATCGCGCCTTTTCCCACATCGTTTTTTTTTTTTTTAAATTCTCCACCTCATCCTAACTTAGCATCCTTAACCCCTTTCTTCCCTCTCGCTCTCTTTATTTTCACCCTTGAGCATAGCTCAATAACACTGTCTAGGGGGCCCCTTTTTCTCTGTTGAGGGCCAGCATGCACACACACACAAGGCCCTTTGTCATTCTAATGTGGGCTCGACGAGCCCCCAAAAAAAAGGAAATGCAAAGGAGCAAGAAAGGCTTTACCCTCCTGAAGCCTCTACCTCCAACTCTCACTGCTTTTGTCAAAGGGAGAGGGAGCGATTTGGGGACAGGACAGATTTGCCCAGTTGCGACCTTGGCCTGAACAACCCATCCATCAGGGATATTTGTCTGTACGTGTATGTGCGTGTGGGAGAGCGGAAAAGAGACAATCTGAGTGGTCAACAGATGGATAACATTTCACACACAAGCTGGTGGGACCGGTGGTCCTCAAAGACCCCAAACTCACATAGAAACACACATCCGCATAGCCCCACTGGGGGTCTGTAGCTCAACTACAGAGCCGGTTTCAGCAGGAATGCGTTTAATTTAAGCAGCGGCCCACAGCAGCGCTGATTGAGACAGCAACACAACACAGTCTCCTCAGACAGAGAGGCACAGCTACATGCATGCATGGTCTCCAAGCATCAACCAGCCTGTTAAGGCTTCACCCAGCCTGTATGTGGTCGAGCAGTAAAACAGCTTTTATCATTTCCTATTCAACTATGCCCCAGCTAAAAGCCACTGCTGGGATCAAAAGCCTCCGTCGGCCAGGAACTGCTTTCCCCTCCTTGTTGGGCTTGTTGTTGCTGTTTGTATTGTGGTTTTACAGTAACACCCCACATGAAGGCGTTCAAAAGCTGTGGCACTGCATTGCTGTAGCTGTTGTATTATATGTCAGAAAACAATAAACAGACTAAAAATTCAGTGGAAAAAATGAAACAAGATAATTTTTTATAAACAAGTAAATGTGAATATGGTGCAAATGCTTTGTTGCCTTTGGTGCTGTCAGTCTTTGGTGTTAAGCACCTATGGGAAGGAAAAAGAGACGAAGGAATATTGGAGTGGGCGAGGGGGATGGGATTAACCCAAGGGTGGGAAATTTGAGCTCATGTCATTAAGATCTTGAGCTTGGGGTCAAAGATTGTGGCAGCAGGACCCAGCACCATCTAGAAAGAAAAAGCATTATCATAGTTGAAAGGCTTTAATTTTACAGTCTTGTTTAGCCATATCTTCTTTTTTCATTCTACTGTGTTGGCTGGCTTAACATTTCCTGCACTGGAAAAGTGGTAACGCTAAATTTCATGTGTGCTTTTCAGGTGTTTATCTTGGCCATGATGACTGTGGAGTTGTTTGGCATCATGGGTCTTATTGGCATCAAGCTCAGTGCCATTCCTGTGGTCATCCTGATCGCTTCCGTGGGCATCGGAGTGGAGTTTACTGTTCACATTGCTCTGGTAAGGCAACATTATTTGTCGCAGAGGAATGAGCAGCACCTAACCACCTAATCTATACCCATAGCTAATGGAAGAAAATGCATTACAAATTATGTTTTTTATAACTGGCAAAAAAATTGTTATTTTAAAGTTTTTGAGGTGTTGGCTTCCTCACTCATCCTGGCAACCTGCTTCTTCGCACACTCTACTGTCTTGTAGCATAGTGTTGTAATCATCAACAAAACCAAACGCAGGAACTCCGGAGCTTGCCAAAGACTCACCGCAAGCACAAGCTTTGTGTGATCGACAAGATTTCCAACTCACTTCTCTTCCCCATCTTCCCCCCTCTCTTCCGCAGGGCTTCCTGACAGCGATTGGCAACAGAAACAAGCGCTCGGCGGTGGCGCTGGAGCACATGTTTGCCCCGGTGGTTGACGGCGCGATCTCCACGCTGCTGGGTGTTCTCATGCTGGCCGGGTCCGAATTTGACTTCATCATGAGGTGAGTGAGTGTGTGGGTGTGTGTGAATGTGTGTGTGTGTGCATTTGAAAAGTTCATATGCTACCTTTAGACAAATCAGCATTTTGTGTGGAGCTGGTTGTCTCGTCTCACTTTGGGTGCAGCAGGAAACCGCACTTTGGAGGTCTACATGCAGGTGGAAGTCCCTTTTATTTGTTTCTTTTTAGACACTCAAACGGTGACAAATAAGCACCTGGTTCTGTCACTCTGGGAGCACGCACACACATCTGACTCCTCAAGCTTGGAGTGAAACAAATGGGGAAAACATCAAGGGTGTGTGTAGCAGCTGCTTGTAAACATGGAAGTGTTCTGTTGCCCACTGGGTGGTGTCTCCCTCTCACTCTTTCACGCTGTCTCTTTCACACACACACAGGGGAATCTGTAAAAATTCCTATCATCTGTTTGGCATTCCCGCCTTCCACATTGGTTGCCGTAATGAAAAAAAACAACAAAAAACTGGAGCTAAATTTGAACTGGTCAGATGCTCTGCGGCCCACCAACAGACCCTCTGTGTGTGTGTGTAAGAGAGTCTACACTAGTGAGTGTAAATTGTGTGTGCGTGTGTTTTCTACCACTGTTTCATGGTCAGAGTGGAAAAAAGGCGAATACCTCCATGTTTTTCAGCCGAATGTGGTCTCGGCCCAAACCCTAAACCACAGCCTTGAGCTCACAGACTGCAGCAGGCCTCCGTGACATAAAAAGCACAGTTTTCTGCAGAAACCAAGACAGAAGTAGAGGCAGAAGAAGACGTTTTCTGAGGGTGGCTTCCGTACAAGGACATAAGGTCTTTGTGGGTGGCTAGGTCACAGCCTGATGAGGAGATCTTCCAAAAGTGTTGGATTACACTCATAAAGAGGTGTACATAAATTTAAGTAGCAGTAATTGGAGAATACCTGCGAAGTTCGGTTGGAATTAAGGGTGCCACAGAGCAAATTTTGAGTACTTTTTCTCTGCTCACTTTTTTGATAGACAAATTAAAAAAAAAAACATAGCATAAAGGAGAGACAGAGGGGACTAGTCTCTGTTGGAGGTCTTGTTTAGCTGTAGCTGTAGCTGATTGGGGGAAGCCAAGGCTGGCTAGCTTGGGAGTAGCATAAATATACTGCTGTAAACATCTCCTGGCCTTGTAATGCACTGAATAAACAGCACGCCTAATTCAGCTCTGCTCAGAGACCTCTCTCGCACAAATACTTACGTAGAATGTGCACGCATGCAGGCAGGCCACAAGTTCTTGCGCACGCACACACGGGCGTACACACGAGGAGAAACGCACATATGTACATGCGTGTAAGCGCTTACTGTCTCATTCTTATACACGCACACATACGACTCTGCAGGCCTGACAACGAATGGAAAAGATTACAGTTTATATAAACAACAGAATTCCTAACAGTGAGACGCTGTTGGAGGTCCCACCATCGTCTCACTCTCTCTCTTTCTGTGTCTTTTTCCTCCATGTAAAGAACCGTAATTTGGGGGTAAAATAAGCAAGTGAGCTCAAATTTGGACGCCATTATAAAATAATAATAATAATATCGATAAACTGTTTATCATTTCGCCATCTGTAGGTGAATGTGCGTTAATTCGATTAAGCATGCTTGTTAAATATGTGCGTCGCTGCAGGGTTTTGGCAAAGCAGCATATGAATATCCTTCTGATAACAGAGGAAAATAAGGACAGCTGCTAGACAGAGAAAGAGAAAACATATCAGACAAAAAAGTGACCTTTGTCAAGTGAGGTAGTAGTCACTGTAATCACTGTAGTAGTCCATTGAGAGGGAATGTTTCCATAACACTCTGCAGCTATTATCCTTGTCCTCGTTGGCTTTTTTCCCTCATTCCAACTGTCATTTTTTTCCCCTTCCTCCCTCTTTTTTTTTTCTTGTTTTACCTCTTTAAGTCTGGCTGGTGGTTAGCATCTCACTGTCTCCCTGCTTTCTGTTAGTGTTTAAGTGGAGTCCTCTCTAATTTTCTTGGGGAGCTCTTTCTTGTGGCCTGCCTCCACCCCTGGCCTCCTCAGAGCTGCACAGAGATGGAAACACACACACACACACACACACGCATGCACAGCGTGAGCAGAAAGAAAAAAAAGAAAACCAGCGAGAGAATATCTTGTAGCAGCAGCAGTGGAGGCATCAAAGCATGTTTTAGTTGGACTAAGCAGGGAATCAGATTTGCCCCCACTCCACCACCCAACCCCCTCGCCTTTGATACACAAACACTGGGCTTTCCCTGACTTCTTCCCCAGAGCTACTTCCCTTCCTCATGTGCCAACTATGTGTGTGTTTGGAGCCACGAACACACATGTGTTTTTGTCCCTAAAAAAAAAGAAAAAAAAGAAGAAAAATGGATACAGCAAAAAATAAATAAATAAATAAACCAACCAACAACAAAACAAAAATGTTTGTCAAATGTTAAATTTCTTGTACTTTGTGTAATTGTGTCACAAGCTTGCCTGACACTTTAAATGCATCTGTATTTTAGACAAATTCCTTTAAAACTTAGCATGCAAAAGAAAATAGGATTAAATGGATTGCAGCTCTGTCACTGCCCATTCCAGTTGATTTAAAAAAATGTCAATAGGCTAAAGAGGGATGATAGACCTGCTCTGTCCTTTGGCCTTCATCTGATTTCAGGATTGTTAACAGCTATCAGTCTCTACTCGTGTTACCAGCTGCTTTTATTCTGACAATGATTCTTTATCATGTCTGTTTTTTGTTCACGCCCAAACTAACATCTCATGTCTCTCCATCCTTCAGGTATTTCTTCGCTGTGCTAGCCATCCTGACTGTTTTGGGGATGCTTAATGGCTTGGTTCTCCTCCCAGTCCTCCTCTCAATGATGGGTCCTCCGGCTGAGGTCACCCCGGTTGACAATGCCAGCTGCCTGCCATCACCTTCTCCAGAGCCTCCGCTGCCTCCACCAATGACCCACCATGGGTACTACACAGGCCACCCCAACCCGCGCTCATCTCGTCAACAGGCATTTTCTGAGTCATCAGACTCTGAGTATTACTCTGAGTTGACCACTACATCAGGGATTGGGGAGGAGGATTATAAGTACTGTGAACGGAGTGCATACTTAGCATCGCACACCAGCGTTCCACCAGCAACATCTCATATACTGCTGGAAGCGAGCAAGGACCCGAGCTTCCCTAAACTTACGGTACGCTGCATGACCACGCAGAGAAAATAAGCTGCCCTGCTTTTCATCAGATTTTCTAAAAGTTAACTGTAAACATTTGTTTGTTTTAGGTGGTGAAGCCATTTAGAGAAAATGCAACAGCTCCTGGTGGGAGGATTGAACCATTAAGTGAATCTTCCCACATTGCACAGTCTCCTCTTGGATCCCAGGTTACATGCTGGGATGAAAACAAGCGGGAGCAGCAGAGGGGCTTCCAGAGACTCCAGGCTCAGCCTGGCCAACACTTACCCAGCGACAGAGCCCACTTTCCTGGGAGGACTTTTCAAAGCGGCCCCAGGTTCCAGAATGTTAGAGGGCCTCAGCCAAACAGGACTAAAGGGCAACACCTGCCAACACAACAAGGCTCCGCTGGGGGACCTGTTACTATGGTTACAGCCACTGCCTCTGTGACAGTGGCTGTCCACCCGACCTTGCCGGGAGCAGCATACCAAGGCTACATGCATGAAGGTTTTGACACGGACAGTGAGTCGGACTGTTTTGAGACTGCTAAGAGGACATGTAGTGACAAAACAAACTTTTCTTCATGTAAAAGAGACTCTCTAGAGCTCCAAGACTTGGAAGCAACACAGGGCCAGACAGAATATCAGCTTGACAAGACACAAGGTGAGCAAAGTTTTCAAGCTTATTTGTCACTGGCATTAACATGTCACAGCAACTTAATGTCCCCTGTGCCTAAAGTCTGATCACACTCTGTTTTATGTCTGCTGCAGGTGAACTGAGGATCCAGGCACCCAAAGACTGCTAGACCCTCGCACACGCCACGCCCTCTCTCTTCGAGTCTCTGGGTTACTCCCAGAGTGCCTACATGGCGTCACATCACGCATTGACAGCTGTACATAGACTCTAAAGAATAAAAGAGAGGATTTACTTCAAGGACGTGTTAAGACAGAAAAAAAAATTCTTTTAAGAATTATATAAATTTATGAGTATATATTTTAATACTAAACAAGAGGGAAGCTATTTAAAAGAGTACTGTATAACTTGGGTATTCTCTTGTGTAAAAGTTCAGATGTAAAAGATTATCTTCAAGTGGGGTGGTTGATTTTTTTTTTTTTCTTTTATGTTTTTTTTTTTGGTTGCCCCCCTGCACT
>VUQR01010164.1:0-18329 GCA_015108515.1 Hemichromis elongatus | reverse complement strand
GTATAGAATAAGAAATGTGCTATATGTTTTCACAAAGCTGAGATGTTATTAAGATTATAGGCTATTGAACATACATGGTCAGTGTTTTATTTCTAATTGTATTATGTTCCTTTTTTTGCTGCTACACTTCAAAATAATTTTAAGCAATTTGCCTTAAAAGAAAAATGCAGTACCCTTCCCTCGCCCTTCTCCCATTAGTGTCTTTCACAGTGTTGCGCTGTGAGATATTCTGCATCTGACAGACTCTCTGCCGTAGTGCGCACTGTAAAAACTTACACAGCAGATGGTGTTTTCTTAACAGTAGTAACCGCCGTGCCTTCACTACATCACCCTTCCCCTGTTATCACAGCATTCAGAGCTCAGTATTATGTTGTAATTGTATAAATATGTTTTTTATCTCTTTCTCTTGTCGAGACACAAGAGCATACCACGATTGGCAGTGGCGACTGGCTGATGCTTGTCACCATCTATCTGAAAATGGTCGAATTTGATCAATCAGCCGTCATGACACACCTAATTTATATTACCTGTACCCCAATGGCCTCTGCAGTTTTAAATTACTTGAAGGAGCTTTGATGTCTCTTTTTTTTTTTCCTGCAGTTTTTGTAAGCTCTACAGTGGGTGATGTTTACTTTTGTCACTTTAACAAAAGTGTCGTTCACCTTCTCGTATTACTTTTGAAAGGGAATCTTAAAATTCACAAATGCAAAGGGAGTTATTTTAGTTTATTATTTTTTTCTTTGCTGGCTGCTTTAGGGTTATTAGGGTCTTTATCACGACCCTGTGCAATTATTACACAATGTAAACCAGTTTCAGTCTAGTTAGCGCTTCGACACGCTCCGACTTACTTTTTTTCTCCTAATGACTCACTCTGTCTGTTAATGCAAACCTCATATACGTGTCATGTTAGATTTCTTTCATTTCATGTGCTTTACAGAGTTTCAGTTGTTATTATTTTTGTTCAGTATTGGTCTCATCACTGCCAGGTTAAATAATTGCAGGGAGAAACTTGCAGATCTATTTGTGTGTGTGTGTATGTGTCATTTTCCAAGTGGCAGCTTTGGGTTTTTTATTTTGTAAATATGAAAGAACAGTCAAGTAGCTACTGCAGCTGAACAAAAACACCTTTCACAGTTAATCAGACCATAGACAGCCAGGAGGTGTTGTCAGTACCTGTGTGTGTGTGTGCGTGTGTGTGCGCATGTGGGAAGGGGGTGGGCGAGGGAGTCCTGCATTGATTTGTAGTTTATTTCAGAAAAAAAAATGTTAATGTCATGCCATATAAATTATTTATATTAAATTTTTATTTTTGTAGTTTGTACAGTTGTTAGTATCTAGACTGAAGTTCTATTTTTAAAGAGTAAATATATATTATATATAAATATATATCTATTTGTGGCTGAGTTTGCTTTTATTTTATTGTTCTGTTGACTTTGGGGGTTTTTTAGAGTGTGTGTGTGTGTGTGTGTGTGTGCGTGCGTGTGTGTGTGTGTGTGTGTGTGAGAGAGAGCAGGAGGTGTGTGTACGTGCGTGTGTGAAGAGCAGAGAGGGCGGTTGGAGGACCATGAAGGAGAAGGTGTGTAGGAGTTTGTCACTGTTACACCTTGTTTTTGAGTCTCCTCTTGGCCCGTCCTTCTTCATTGTCAGTTTTAAAAATGTTCTTGTCCATGTCTAAAACACTGTGACTTCTGAAAACTATGCTCAAGAAAAAACCCTTGTGTGACCATTATGTTCCCTCACCTGCTATAGAAATTTAACTAACAAAATAAATGGAATGGAGAAAAAAAAAGGCTTCTTTGGTCTTCGCCAGTCATTGCATGTGTGTACGTCCACCTGTTGCCCTGCATATAAATAAAATAATAAAAATTCAAATTTTGATAACCACATGGCATTTTTTTATAAATTTCTCACCTCTTGTCTTGATACATTTGTCTGATACGCAGTAATTAAAGGATAACATGACACGATAACCCAGCTATTCGCTCACTTTTTTGGTTATGTTCAAGTAAATGTGAGTTTCACAGATCAGAGGAGTGACTAACATATTTATGATGATTTTGTAAGGACATGAAAAGGACAGAAAACTCCATGCAGGATGAACTGGATGTCTTATCAGTTTAGATTTATTGTTATCTCACTGTGCCTGAGGTGTTGTGCAAGCAAAACAGTGTCCTCAGCTTCCTGAAAGTCACCTGACACCCACTGAAATCCACACAGGTTTGGGGGTTAGGAACTAATCCGTCAGAAAGCGTTGTCACACAGGGACACGCATTTAGCAGCGTGTGTCTTCCTGCGGAGTAAAACATCCCCACTTCTTGAACAATGACTTAACAGTAGGAAGCAGTGAACTGGAGCTTTGAACCACCTGTAAAGTGCCTGGGATCACTGATTGCCTGAATTATTGTTGTGACTCATCTGTCTAAATCTTGGACACACGCTCCCACACACTCCCACGCACAAACATCAAGACTCTTGTGTTTACGTGCACTGCAAATTCTGAAACACAAACATAAAACAAGTTACACGCTCTCCCTCTCTCTCTTAAAAACACACACACCCACATCCCCGCTTCCTCGTGCACAGATGCACACACACATACACATGGGCCCACCTGTGTAGATAAAAGGTAGATGCTGTAAATTCCTTTGCTTCCCACACAACAGCTCCTCGTTTGTCAGCCCAGGCAAAGCAGCCCATGTCTGAATCTGATACCTCGGTCTTTTGAAGTCGCTGTCATGCACATGCACATCTAACCCAAGCCTCATACTCTTGCACACAGGCAGACAGCAACAACACAACGCAGTGTTCATGTGTCTATATTCGGGGTAAGCTAAACCAAAATATCTCTGAGTTCCTACTATCTCACATACGGCCTCGAGCTAGGAACAATGCGGGCCCTGCTGAATTTCTTTTAAAGCTCTTCATTAATGAGAACATTTGCTCACCGAGTGATGTCATCACATTTGCGCGCAATGTCACAGCTCAGTGATGAGAAAACATGTCCAGTTATGGGTCACGGCGGGGCTGGAGCCTTACCCAGCATGCTTTGGAGGGAAATTATGTAAACAACCGTTCAGAATAATGTTCACACTTATGACAGACTATTTTGCATGTATCTAAAGAGTAGAAGAAAAAACTTCTACTCTTTAGATCTTGTGAGTGTGAAACCTCATCTTTATAATAAGTTTCCTTAATTTCCTGGAGACCTACCCTTACCTTAAGCATGAAAACTACTTATCTAAACTCAAACCTTATCCTGAGTTTAATATTAGTTTAACCTCACCCTACTCTCATAACCAGTGCAATATATTGATTTCTGTTGTGAGGACCTGCTCCTCTGAAAAGAAGGTGGGTCCCCACAGCCTAAGTAACAGGAGAACGTGTGTTTTTAAGAGTGCTGAGTCATTCTGGGAACCACATAAGATAAAAGTTAATAAGATAGAAAAAATAAGGTGTGTTGGACTGTTCCTGAGCAGTACAAAAACTACTTTCAAACTTTTTCTGCCTCCTTTCCCCAGCCAAGAAATAAAATAACCATATTGTGTAATGGCAAGTGCGAGCCGCAGGGTGAGAGCAGCAGTTTCTTAATCATTTAGAGTCTGAACATTTTTTGCCTTCGCTCCATGAACCCGTTTTACAAGGTAGATTATCGCAGGTTTTTTTTTGTTTTTTTTTTAAGAGTCGGTAACAGCGTTTGCAATTAGGGAGGAATGTAACAGCCGTAATGACGGCAGCAGGCACATCACGGTCTGACTATGAAGCATCATAGAAGGGACAGCATTGGACGTAAAACTGCTCAATGTGTCTGCTTCTCGTCAGCATTGGCAGGACAGTGGATGTTAACAGTAAGTAAAAAAGGAGCTCCTTCCCTCCTTTCTGTAAGCGAGTGCAGTGTGTGGGCCCAGAAGCTGATAGTCCAGATAACAGGATCTTCCAGTGCCAACTCCTGACCTGTGTGAGGTGAGATCAATGAAGGAAGAAAAAACATGATAAAGGAACAAAAGACAGAACTCATGATCTGGTGCTGTTGGTGTGCATGTATGTGTGTGTGTGTGTGTGTCCGCATGCACTGCTTGGGTGGCCCAAGGATGAGCGCCTATTGTTGCTGGAATTCAATAGGGCTGATTAGTAAAGAAAAGTGTGTGTGTGCATGTGTGTGAGAGTGGTGGGTGCGTGTGTGTGTGAGTGTAAAAACATGCACTGGCATGCGTGTCTGTGTGAATCAGGGGGTGGTGTATGTGTTTCTACTTTTGCACTAAGCACAGCAGAGAAGAATGGGGGAATTAGCTGTAAAGCCAGTGAGAAAGCAGACTTCAGGGTGACATACCACACAAATCTGGGGAACTGGGATTGTTTCTCTTCACATCCACGGCTCTTTTCCTCAAGAGAATAATTACAGTAAAGTGTAAACTGTATTTTAAAATGATATCTTTATATTGGTTTGTTTGTTTTTTTAAGAACTGATAGTTCTTGTTGAATAAAACTCACCCTAATTCAGAAATTGGCAGGAGACACGAATGCTGTTCAGTGATTTCTGTTAAGCCAACCTAACAGCCTCCTAGCTCTAGCGCCACAGCTAAGATATGAGTCTGGTGTTGATCTTCTGATCCAAGTCTTGAGGACAGCTGTGAGACTATAGTGATATCCAGTACACCATCTTCCTACCTGCAAAATAATTTTAACAATTAGAAATGAGTATTCCTTAATTACTACTATCTAATGGCTACTATGAACTTCGTATGTTCTCCTTGCATCTAAGGCTTGTCTCTGGGTACTTTGGCATCATTCCAAAGTCCAAAGTCATGCATGCTAGGACAACTAATGATTGTAAACAGGCTGGAGGTGTCTATGTTAGCCCTGCACTCTGTGTTAGCCCTGCAATACACTGGCTAGGTCTGCCTAGGGTATATTAAACCTCTCACTCAATGACAGCTCGGACTGGCTCAAGTATTCAGGGGTTACTAAAATGGAGATATGGGTAAGAAAATGTATGTATTTATGGAGGGGTTCATTTTGGGGCAAATGATGTCAATTTCATAGATTTGCATCCTGTGTAATAAAGGCCTGTGTGATATTATATTCACCATCCCCTCGTTCCTGTTTTATGAAATATGGACCTATAACTATTTGGAAAAGCACCCAACAGTAGAAAGCTGTCTTCTTTAACTTTTTGAAAATGAGCTTCTTTAGCTTGTGGCTAAAACATTTTCATGCCAATCCTATTGTGGTTATTTCTTTAGTGTATTGTCTGTCTTGTTAATGTCTGGAGCACTGTAACCTAAATAATTTCTCCTGGGGATCAATAAAGTATTCTGATTCTGATTCTGATAACTCTAAATGGGTGACCAACATAGACAGTACAACTGGTTGGTTTCTGAAGTCTGATTTTGAAGCCTCGAGACAAGAGTTTCAGCGATCACGGTCTTAGTTCCAAAAATACGAGGAAGGGCTGTTCTGACTGTGAAACCACACGATCATCAACTAAAAATCTGTTAAAACGTTGTTAGCTAGTAAGTATGCGCTTTCATACCTGTATTATGTAAAAATGATATGACCGCAATTTACAAAATAGACTTAATTTTTCATTCAGCATCACCTAAAATGAGTGACGGAACTGATAAAATCAGCAGGAAAACCTTTATAGTGATTAAGACAGAAAGCTGCTCTCCCATAGACTTCTATAGGACCAAAGTTCTTTTTGTAACCACAAGTATCGCCATCTGGTGGCCTTCAGGTAGAATGCCGATTTAAGGCGCTTCCACATTAGCTTCACTTTTAACACTCAGAAGCTATGGTCTGCGGTCATCAGCAACCAGGTGACTCCTACGAGGTCACTAACATTATTATTTCAAAATTTAATTGGTAATAAAGTAAATATTACAACTTATGCAACCACAACTTGCTCACCTTTCTGAAATCACTTTATTAAATTGCTATGATCGAGCTATTTGTATTTTTTATATATATTTGTGGCAATATTTTAGGTGTTAGCAATATTTTTCCTTCAGCAAATGTTTAATGAATCGAAGAACATGTTTTTCCACTTATATACGTAGTTACTCACCCATCTGAAGCAAAATGCTCCTTTAAGGCTTGAGTTTCTCTGCTGCTGCATGTATTTATATATCTGTTTCTGCATAGTGATTGCACACTGTAGCAGACCGCTGCTCCGACGGAGTTCTTCTAATCATCTCTCACAGAAACAGAGGAAGAACGAGATCAATATTTACTGAAAACGCTCTTCAACATAACAAATGTGTTTGTAATCTATGCACCGTGTGTGTGCGTGTGTGTATTTGGTATACCTTGGCCGTGACTGGGCCCGTCGAGGGGTGGCAGGAGAAGGAGGAGGTGGAGGAATGCTAAGTTCCAGGCAATCATGCAGACAGGCAGGAGGGCCCATATAGTGTAAACATGTTTTAAATAAACAGGAACCAGCGTAATGCCCTTTTAATTGATTCATTCTGTGCTTTGCTGTTTACAGAAGGGCCTAAATATGAGCCTCGTAAGGCAGAGGCCTTGTGTTTATAAGTGATTTGTTTGGTTCAAACAATAACAGTTTGAACGCCAAACGTAGTTGTGGATCAGCCCTGATGGGATGTGCTGTAGTACTCTCTGGCACAGCAATTTCTCTTATGTTTTTCATGTACTCGTTCTTTCTCTACATCACTTCCTTTGTGCATGTGCGTTTCCATTTGAGAACTCCATTTTAGGGGAGAATAAAGGAGCTAAAGCAGCTCTCTACAGTGCCCCACTGTCTCCTCTTTGCAATTTGCAGGCCAGCCAGGGTATGCTGGTGCGTCTGTATGTGTGACTGAAGTTTAAATTGCAGCCACAGTGTAATGATATGGTGGCATGGCATTGAGGGGCAGTCCAAAGGGAGGGCGGGGGTTGGTAATTAAACATATGCCGACACAGACACACAGAGGGTGAGACGCGCACACACACACACACACACAGACACACACACACACACACACACACACACACACACACACACACAAACTAAGGAAAAGGGAAATTATCAAGGCAATGGAGATGGAGGAAAAATTCTGGACTAAGCCTGTTTATAGCCCAAGACCAAATGAAAAGGGTCTTCTGGCTGTCACAAGATTTGGGCTGCTGACAGCTTGATTGTTTTCACAACAGTCTGAATAATCCTCCATATGTTTTACTAGTTTATCCTCTATCTTCTGACAAGAAACCTTGCTACAGAAATCTTAATCCAGAATGTTTACCCTAGTCCACCAGCCATTCAATTGGATCTGTTTTTATACAATGTTACCTGCTTTCCAGAACCAAGACTAGTCCTTTCATTTTGATAATTCATCATGATAAGTGTCTGGATCTGATGCACAAAAAGGATTTTTTATGTGACTAATTTTGGCAATCAAAATGAATAGATATTAAAAAAAAAAAAACCATCTCCCTTTAAGTTTGTTTAGCTCAGGAGATTCTTTATTCATAATTTAATTAAATAAATATTTTAAATCTCAGACCACTATGTTTGGCAAGCGTCCGCGTTTAGCTGCTATCTTTTGCTGGACTCCCACTGATCTTGCGAATCCGTCATCATGGCCAAATAATGCTGTTAAATTTAGGCTTTAAATCACTTGCTATATTCTCGAGTCACCAACCCAACGAGACCAGGCAGTCAGACTCAGCGTCACACTCTTAATCGCTTTTTCAACCTGTGTTTTTCATGGTGTATCCTTAATCCCTACTTGCCTGTATTCTCATCAGTCCTATGCATGATTCTCTTCACATCATTAACCTTCCGTTAGTAAAAAATCTCTTTCCATCTATTCATTTGAGCTTTAATTTAATTCACATGGTGGCGTTTTACTTTTTAAAAATTAATTTCCTGTTTACTCTGAATTATTTGGGTGACACCGCTGAGGTCTGTGCTTAACCTCCATCAGCCATTTTTCTTTTTTGTCTTTTTCTGGCCCAAAGGAATTGAGGTAGACACACATGAGAGAGCATGAGTAAGACAATGACAGTTACCGGCTATAAATTTACATACATTTACTGTCTACATTTATACAAGGACATTAATAATACATGTCTGTTATAACTTTTGCCATTTGGGCATGAGGCGCAGAGTTTAGAGTGCTGTTGTCATGGGAATGGGATTGTGTGCCAGATCAAATCCACTAAGCATCCATTTGTTTTGTTCCCCTGCTTCCCACTGTGCTCCCAGGCTGAACAGACTGAAAAAAAAAATATGAACATGTGATTGCAATGTGATTCAGAACAGGACTGCAACACTCACGGGCCGACTTTTTCTTAACCTCCAAACAACATCTCTGGTCAAGGTCTTTCAGGGTGAATGTATGAATGGGAGTGAATGCAGGCGCTGTGAGTGTGTTTGTCCGCTCTGCCCTCTCTCCTGTTTCTATTTTTAGACCCCACTGATTGTGGAGTGAAGTTAGACCTGACAGAAGTGTTGCTCATTTAACCTTTTTTTTAAGCTTCCACAGTTTTTGAAATGATTCCTTTTTTGTCCTTTTTTCTTTTTCCTTTGCTCACATTGGTTTTTCTTGTGTGACCTCCCTTAGATACATAACCTCATTAAACTATGCCAGCCTTCAGCAGATCACATTTTACGAATAACTTCTGGTTCATTGACAGGGGGTATAGCTCAGTGGTAGAGCATTTGACTGCAGATCAAGAGGTCCCTGGTTCAATTCCGGGTACCCCCTGATAAACTGCTGATTCTTACCTTTTGTGTCTACAGGGACCTGCAGACCCTGTCTTGTGGGAATCGTTCCGGTAAAAAATGAAGAAGGCCTTGTTATCATGTTCATCCTTGACTTCCAGGAGCTCATCGATCCTTCTCACAAGAAGACTGCTCTCAGGCAGAGAATCACCCAAGGATGGGCCTATTGTAAAGCCTTTCATACTGCATGTTTTTGTTTGTGTTTGACATTTTTTAGAAGCTGACATTTTTCTGTCTATCTCTTTTCCTGTGAATTCTGTAACTGAAATGAATCTTTCCTGTGTGTAATTAGTCTTGATTTTCTCATCACATTGGTCAGAATGAGCACTGCTGTCTGATATTAGCAGAAAAGTTGGATATTTTAAAGCAAAAAAGTTGAACTGAATACATTTTGAACTTTAATAACAAGTGAACTGAAGAAAACGTTTTCTCTTTAGGCCAGAATCGCAGGCTGAAGATGAGGCTGCCGGTGCTGCGATCCATGCGACCACCTTCACTCTCAAAAGATCAGTTTGAAGGAGTGGTAGTAGACTACCTGCAGGTGAATAACACATGCATGCAGTGCAGTCCATTTGCATGAATGCATGCTTTGCATTTTGCTAGAATTCAAAAACACATCTAGTAGTGGAAAAAATCTGTACAAAGATCATGCGTCATGTTGTGACTCCCAGGCATAACATTTGCAATGATACAATTTTAAAACTTACTGACATATTATGCCTGCAATGCTTCTACTGTTCTTCAATCGTGCATGAAGAGCACTAATCAAAAATGTTCTACATACGGTAATAATAAGAAAGTCTTTGATTTGCTTTTCAAATGCTATCCATACAATTTTAGTTTTACATGCAGTTATTTATATGCAGTTTCAACAGTTAAATATCAACCGCTTTAAATAGCAGAGAAATGTTTTTCAAGCAGAAGTTCTTGTTTCTCTGCCCAAAAAGACACCAAATGGAAGAAAGAGAGGGAAAAAGCAACTGTTCTGTTTATCTTTCTCTTCTTAGAATTTTCCTTTACTTGTGTTTAGAGTTCTCTCTTTTGATGAATGGCATCTTGTATGAAAGTATTTCCTTCCAGTATCCTTACCTGACACTGGAACTGTACTGAATCAGGAAAATTGACATGTTGGGACTGTTTTACATTTATGTGCTGGCAGGGAGGTGACATTCCTCTCTGTTTCAGTACAGCGTTTGTGAAGTGCGAAATATGACATCGTTTTTAAGAAAAAATCTAGAAGAGAAAAAAAAAGCATTTAAAACCCCGAAACCAGCAGTTATGGTGTGTAATTATTTGTTTGAACTATAAAGAGACACATGACCTGCATTTACATAATATTCAAAGTAGCTCGTGCCTTATTGCCCTTCCTTGACAGCCAAACAGCGAGGAAGTCCCTCTGAAAGAGTTTCGGATCCCATCTAAGGAAAGCTGTATGCAGTCTGAGACGGAGGCTCTGATAGAACAGGACATGGACCCCCCATCACCGGCAGCTCAGCCCTCTACCAAACGACGCTCCCTTCTGACAGATCGACTGGACCCCCTGCATGCCTTCCCCCGAGGGACATTACCTCGAAGCTGCTCGAGGGACAGTGTTCGGAGCCTCCGACGTGCCTCATCATTGGATGACATCGATGGCATGAGAGCAGAATGGAACAGTCGACCTGGAGACCCCCGGACTAACAGCAGTGAGTGTCTGACGGGGAATCTCAGAGGGAAACTGAAGCTGTGAATAAAATATAGAATTAGTAAGAATATTATCAGGTTATCATTGCTGTATTTGTGTCTCATAGAAACTATGAAGTCTTTACAATACATATTTTCTATGATTTTAATGGAATTTAATGTGTGTTTAACTCTTTTTCAGGTTAACCTTCTGACAGGAATATAAAGCAGCATCATAATAAATCAAATCACACAAAGCACTTGTCACAGCTGGTTTCTCTGACTCTAACCCAGCAAATTAAACAGAATGCAATTCAGATTTTATTCTTGATTAGCTTTTTACTCTGTTAAAAACAGAAACATCCTGCTTTGACACATACATTTGCCTTTGTTATTGTTGCCACTTTGGTTTGCATGCAAACAAACATTTTCACTATGAGAGCTACTGGAAGGTTTGCTAGTATTAAAGGATGAGCTAAAAGAAGGGATCTCTAACAAGTCATGTCCATTATGTACTATTTTAGGATACAGTAGGATCTCAGACTCCAAACAAGCATGCAGTGGTGGTAAACAGGTTGACAGATGAGGTCAGGCAGGATGTTCACAGATGACATTGTGATCTGTAGAAAAATCAATGGCAGGAGAAGCAAGACAGAATGTGTGTGAATGAAAGGGAGACAGATGTACCAGTGAAGATGCAAGGAGCAGAGGTAGTAAAGACAGATGAGTTTAAATACCTGGGGTCAACCATCCAAAGCACCGGACAGTGGACAAGAGAGTTAAAGAAGAGAGTTCAGGCAGGGTGGAGAAAAATGTCAGAGGGGATTTGTGACAGAAGGATGGTGGCAAGGTTTACAAGATGCTAGTGAGACCTGCTATGATGTGTGGTTTGGAGATGGTGACACTAACAAAAGACAGAAGGTCAAGCTGGAAGTGGCTGAGCTGAAGATGCTAATAATTTCATTGGGATTGAAAAGAATACACAGGATTAGAAATGGGTACAGCAGAACGACCTCTCAGGTTGAGTGTTTTTGGAAAAAAGATTAGAGAGGTAAGACTGAGATGGTCTGAATATGTACAGAGAAAGTTTAGGGGAGGAGGGCTGTATATTGGACAAAGGATGTCTCAGCTGCCAGGAAGGAGAAAAAGAGTAAGACAACAGAGATGGTTCATGGATGTCATGAAAGAGGACTTGGAGGCAGATGATCTGCTGTTGCAACCCCTAAAGGGAGCAGATAAAAGAAGAAAAACAAGTTTATATAAGATTAGAAAGTGAGGTGAAACATAAAATCATTAGTATTATTCATGACAAGTTAAATGTAGTTGAATTAAATGTTTAGAAGGTTAAAAGGTCCTTGACAGATCCTATGACACATCACTGCAAACTAATCAGAGTCAAAATTGATTTTTTCTTTTTCAGCTGAGATGTAACAGCTTTCAAAAGATTTCTCACCAGTCTCACACTTGTTAGATTGCTGATGTCAGATTGTTGCTCTGATATTTATAACACGGAGAGCGTCCCTCTGTGCAGCTGCCTAATAAAAATTCCAATGGAGACACAATAATCAATTCTTCCTCCAGTGATTGGGTTTGTGTTCAAATTGCTCATCACTGCACATCTATTAACCTCCGCTCTCAGGGGAAATACTTTATGAGGAAACGTTTTCTTTTGTACAGGTTCCAATCACACTCTGCCCTCAGACTCTTTTTCTATTCAAGCTACTCTTCCACAGATTTCTTTTTTCTTGACTGCTGACACTGATGATCCTTTCATGTTGTAGATCTGAAGCCCAACACTCTGAACTCCACTTCAGACTCAGACCTTATGAGACATCGAACCATAGGCCGCATCCCTCAGGTTACCCTCACGTTTGGCTCTGACCGAATGAGACCGCCTTCCCCAACCGAGATTGAAATCATTGCGCCCAGCAAGATTAAAGACCGAACACAGAACGTCACAGAGAAGGTCACTCAGGTCACACAGGTGAGATGCTCTTTACCATCTCAAGAGAAAAAGGGGAGAATAAATAACTGTTTCCTTTGCACTTTGCTCATCCTTACTTATTTTGTGTCATCACCAGGGTCTTAAATTTTCCACTTCATACTGTTGGCTCCATCTATATTTTCTTATTCAGTAATTGGCTACATCAACCGAATTGCTGTCTGATCTTTAAGAGGCAAAATTGCTTGAAATGGCTTGCTTCTCACCTGTGAGCTTGGCCAAATTGTTAAATGACTGTAATAAAGAGGGACCAGCGTTCCTTTCTTCCCTTTGTTTGGTTAATACACAACAGCAGATGTGTCTGCAGTCGCTCATTGGTAGAACGCACTGAAAGGAAGAAAATGTTCGCAATTACGATACTTATGTCCTAGAAAAGGATTCAGTGACACAGACTTAGGCTGGTATAATTGGTTTTTGTATCATCTTGTATCATTGTTTGCTGTTAAACTCCTGCATTTTTTTTTTAATTTTTCAAGCTTATACAAGGAACAAGCAATAAATAACTGACTAATCTATATTTTCAGGTGTATTTTTAGCTGTTTTTGGCTCTTCCTGAAAGTGAATTTTATAATCCTACTAATTGGAAAAAAAGAAATATGATCAGTGTCATCATATTTCTGTCAGATAGTTCAGTCAAAGGTGTCTATAAATGGTACATGCCTCAGGGTGACTGAAGACCCGAGACATCCGAACTCACAGGGTGAAAGTGTGAACGAATAATCTCACCTGAGGTGTGACATCTACGGCAACCAGCAGCAAAACACATTCATCAGCCACCTGTCATCACACCACGGTGTCTCTGTGTACATTTTGGCAAACTGCCTCACAGGAGCAAAAGAAGAAGAAGAAAATACCTTAAAATACCCAAGAAAAATTTCTGCTGCAAAGGGAAATGGTTATTTACAGTAAAATACAGTTAGGTGGATAATTTCTTCTCATTGTAGTTTTGCGTCTATACGCGACCACAACTGATTTTAACCTCCTAAGACCCGAACTCTTGCGTGGCATGCATTTTTAATTTCTCTTTGCTATTTGGGCTGATTGGGACCTGATGACTGTAAAAACAAAGAATTACGTGATTTTAAAAAAAAATGATTTTTAATGTCCTAATAAGTGGATATCAGGCTCTTGTAGAGCAAAATTTAGTATTTTGGTCTAGACAACCCAAAATGTGATGCCCACATATGTGAACGCCAGGTCCTAGGAGGTTAAATCAAACAGTCGGTACATGTTTGAAGTGCACACTTTCAGCTTTAATTCAAGGGTTTTTACAAAAGTACAGGATAAATGATTTATTATTAGCAGTCATTTTTCATACACAGTCCCCCATTTTTAGAGGCTCAAAATTAATTGAACAGCTAGGTAACAGGCAGTTTCATGATGAGGTGAGGCCTGATCCCTTGTAAACAAAGGCCGCAGACATAATACTTGAAGCTAATTCAAAAACCTGACTTGATATTTTACTGCTTTGCACTTGAATGACATTTGAAAGTCTACATTTAACTTGTTAATTGTTTTAAAATTCACTGTGGTGACGTCATATGTGAGTAAGTAACATGAATAATCGTTAGAAAAATTGGAAATTATAGAAGAGTAGATTACAGATGCCAAAATAATTTTTTAAAAATGCATTTTTATTGGTCCAGCAGTATGTCATGATTTCTAGTTATGTTATTAAAAATATTATTATTATTAAATCATTTTAATAGCTTTGCTGAAGTTCTCTTGTCGCACTAGACGCATTACACAGCAGGTTGCTGCCATCATTAAGTATAAATGGATCTGCAAATGTTACATCATACATAAGATAAATTGATAAATCTGCTATTTCTGACTGTAACCATGCAAAGACCTGTTTGCTCAGTATAAAGCAGGAAATCAGGTGATGCCTTGGTGCATCACATTATATTAGTTTATCTGAGAGGCTTTCAGGAAGGTCAGTTGAGCCTCTGTTTAGCCAAACTGACCAAAGCAGGGTTTGTGTTTGAGTCCCATTTATCTTTTTTTTTTCTTTTTTTGTACTGGCTGGTTTGTTATTGTAGCAGGATATCAAATATAGGAGCTATGGGTTCACTATGAGGTGTTTTGTAAGGCATTTATATGGTTCATGACTTGTACAACATTTTACAAGATTTTAATTGCCTGATTCATTAAAGACTTTAAAATTTAGAGCGTCAGCTAAATTAATATGGCTATACAGTAAGATTCTTTAAAACCTGGGTGAATGATTCATCTATTAGTAAAGATCATCTGATCTTTTACATACTGAAACTGAATCCTCCCCATATATATATATATATAATCCAGGCTTTAAAACTACACACAGTAACTCACAGTAAGTGATTTGGTTAAATTTGATTGCAGTTCCAGTTGAGTCTGCCTCTGGGCATTTAAGTGACCATGACTCGGTTAATCTTTATAAAGTTTAATAAATATTTTGGTACTGAAACCACTAATTAGGAGACGTTGGTTGTTTTCAAGTTTCGAAAGTGCATTTGTCTTTGCACAGTGCTGTTACCTCATGTAACTGCATTGTGATTGAATGCTGCTGCTGCTGTGGTGGTGGTGAGATATTGCTTCTTTGCGCTGGGAGTGACTGTGGTATTGACAGCCGGCTCTGACTCCATATGCAAGCAATGTAGCTTTTGTGGTCCTGGAAAAAGTGACTGCGCAAACAGAAGACCTCTCGAAAAGCCTGGCTGAACATTTCATCTGTTATCTTGGCTTGGCTGACGTCATGAACTAGTTTGGTTAGAAAGTGAGCGTTCCTCTGTTTAACTACAGAGGGCAGACAGGGCTTGTCTGCTTGTCAGGGAGGTTTGTTTTAGTCTTGTTATGTTTTTGTTGGAAGGTAGAAGGTAATTATTACAACTCTTTGGTATGTCACTTGCTGGCAGACCACACACCGTCTTAGGTGTTTAGTTGTTTTTAGATTAATAAAGTGCTGAGATGAGGAAAATTTTTCTTTGTGCAAATTATCCTTATTAATTAGGGATTTTGTTTGTTTGTTCTTTTACAATATTAAATAAAAAACTCATAGCATTTCTATCCATCCATTTTGCTGCTGCTTTATTTTAAATTAATAATCTATTCCTGTTTTGTTTTTTGACAAAATTGAGGTTCTGTGAATGTGAAAACATATTTCGTTTTCCTAAAAAAAAAATAGCAAATGCACAAAAGATTTTAACCTACTTTGTTTAAAATTGTCAGAGTTTGTGCACCTGAGGTTTCAGGTGTTTCCATTTTTTATGGTTTTTGGTTGGTTTTTATACCATACAGTCACCACTCATGTACACATCTTAAATACATATGAAACATAACAGTAAAATCCCTCCTAACAATATGTGTGTTCAATACTTTTAGGGTTAAATTCTATAAATACAAAGGTCAAGCAGCTACATGTATGTAGGGCTCACAGCTCTCTGTGAGAGTGGAGGGGGGTCCTGCTGGTGAGCTGGATTTATGAAAGTGAGTGAGACTATTGAGCGGCACCCGTGGCTTGACGCTGCCAGTGACCTTGGCTTCTGAAACTAATGGAAGTGGAGGGCAGTGGGCTTGGCCTCTGTACCTCTGTCAGACACTAAATCACCACTGTGTGTTTTTACTGCTGTGAGTTCTTGTTCTGTTAAACCAACTTGCTTGAGTTTTATAATGTTGAGTTCAGGGACAAGAAGGCTAGGTTAATGTCCCAGTAACCACAGCTGCTGCCATGTGAACTGTAGCAATGATCTTTTATCGGGTGTGCGAGTTTTCTTAAGATACTGTAATAAATATAAAAGCACGTGTTGCCTTCCTATGTGGGCCCAGTTTCATTAAGCATAGAATGTTTTCTTTATGCTGCCCTTATAATTGAATTTCGATTGGCAAGTTAAAAAAAGAGGAATGACGGTTGTCATTGATCTTTGTTCATATTGATTTGTCTGCATAACACAAAGCACACTGCGATTGATTATAGACAGTGGCTTGTTAAAGACAGATAACTGTACAATAGCCTCAGCACACTGTAACTGGTACCGCGTGTCAGTGTATATGTGGCGCCCCCTGGTGTTGACTGATCTTGCAGCAGGGTAAATTGGAGATGTTTGTAGCTTTATGTGAGTAGGGTTCTGTTTTTGCAGGTTGGCACTGTTATTTCTGGTATTTGTCTCCGTGAATATGTGTGCACAGGATAATAACATGCTCGTTTGATATCTGATGAAACTCTGAAGCAGTCACACCCATTCAAATAATGCATACTTCTAAAAACAACATCGTCACATGGCGTGTTAGAGAATAGTCAGTTAAAATGTGTAAATGTATTTTCCAAATATCAGGATTGAATATGAGATTATTTGAGTTTTTTAATGGAATTAATTTTTTCCCCCTCTATTTTTTTTTAATAAATATTTGATTGGGGTGTTATTCACAAAATGACAAGACGTCACATACGCCTCATTAATACAGATAATAGTTTTCATATGCAAAAAAAAACCCCAAAACAAACAAAACCAAAACATCAAACACACACATTTGCATAGTTGCAAACAATTCATGCAAATGCTTTTATAATTATTTCCCCAGCAGCTGACAATGAATCTCACCTCCTATGAAGAGTGTATAGGATTAAAGGGAGATTCTAACTTCAGTCAAGAGCTTAAAATTTATTTAGCTGTTTAGCTTTTTATTGTCAGTCCAAACACAACCTTCTTTGATTTTCTTTCTCCAATAATTACTGCTTATTGAGCATCACACATCACTTCCATCACTTTTTATGTGCTTCATCCCATGATGAGGGCAGGGCTACAACCAGGGAGGAAGAGCGAGGGGAGCAGAAGGGAGGGAGACACAGACTGACGGATACAGTTCCCGTCTCCCTCTCTCTTTCTCTTAGTTGTAGTCTTGTCCTGCTTTTTACCCTGTGGTGTGTGTTTCAGCATGAGCATCAAGCAGAAACTTCAGCCTGTGAGTACAGCCTTACTGGGTCTTTCATGCTCCCTGCAGTAACCCTCAAAGCTTCTTTTTCAGCTCCACATTCCTGTTCATTAGCTGCCGGTGTTCCTTTTCCTGTTCATCCTCACCCCATCTTTAGTCATCTTCCACCTCAAACTTCCAGCTTACCGAATATTCCTCCACGAGTTAGAAACGATCACTTGAGTCAAGTTAAGCTGACGACATGTCAAAGTGACATAACTTCACAAACAGATTAAATGAGAACTGTGCACTTAAAGCACTTTCAAGTTTACTCGGGGTTGTTTAAGCTGAAAATAAATGTCGCTTTTATGTTTGTATTAATGTGATATTAATATCTTAAAGGTTTAATCTGGAGATACTATTTACACTTTGAACTAAAACATTTAAAATGTTTTGTGCTGTGCATTGTTGCTTTGTCCAGTGTTGTATTTCTAGTCTGTATACCTTAGAAGAAGCAGTTTCATATATATCTATATATGCACATCTCTCACTTTTTTCTCTCTTATATATATATATTATACCATGTATATATTTTAAATTGTGTTCTTTAATTACCTTTTTAGCTCTCCGGTCTTTTAAATCTAGTACAAATTAAAATGTATTAGGTTGATATCTCCCCATGATGACTTTACAGAGAGCTGTAGCGTGCAAATTAGAGGTGCCTGTCGTTGTCTGGTCGTCATTATTAAACTGAGCTGTGGTGGACATCAATAACGTAACATTTTTTGGATGAGTGAACCTTCGCTCGTGTGTTTACATTCTCATTACTGTGTTGTCTCTTCACATCTGTTCAGCTCCTGTGGTTAGTTGCTTACACACAAAAGGTTGTCAGAGTTTGTTGTCCTAGATGGAGAATTCAACGAATTCTGTGCACTTTCTTCCATTTACGTCTGTTTTCCAAACTGTACGCTGTCTTGTTGGCCGTAAACCCAAATTATGAAGTAAGTGAGCCAGTCAACATCCTTTTACTGGAAACATTATTGAAACCTTGGT
>VUQR01010163.1:13416-31026 GCA_015108515.1 Hemichromis elongatus | reverse complement strand
GCTCTGTTCCGCCTGAAGTCCAGGATGAGTTCCTTGGTCTTGGTGATGTTAAGTGCCAAGTTGTTTAATGCACACCATTCTTCCAGCTTCAGGACCTCATCTCTGTAGGCCGCCTCATTTCCCCCCGTGATCAGCCCCACCACCGTCGTGTCATCAGAAAATTTGACAATGATGTTCTGTGGGTGGGTGGGACTGCAGTCAGATGTGTATAGGGAGTAGAGAAGTGGGCTTAATACACAGCCCTGTATAGAGCTATGTCCAGATTTTTACTGCCATTATTTGTATTGACAACACATAGGCATATATAAAGATTGATATATGGAAATTCTAAATATCTTTTTAGTTTGGACCCTTTCTTCATTTCGATAAAAGTTTCATTAAATAAGACTTTCATAAAATATGTTTTATCTTTAAAGCTATGCTTAAAATTCCAAATATGACTTTAGTTTGCATCTAAATATCATATCAAATTTTACCCGGATCTCACTTTTACATTTCACATTTGCTGTTCTTTTAAGTTGACCCCAATATTTATTATATATTTAAAGAATGTTTTATTAAGAGGAAAAAAATTAGCTGCCTGGTTAGTTAGAAATATACTGCAGTTTTTCATGTCTAGTTACTTAGAAACCAATAAATATAATACATTGCATAGTCGTACATATGTTTATATGCAAATACAATACTCTTACCTTAACAGTGAATACTCTCCAGAAAGTGAGCTGCCTTAGCAGACGTTTGTAGTTTGCAGTTTTGTGCTTTTTGTTGATATTGTAATTTTTTTTGTTTTAAACCCCGTGACTGCGGTACTTGAATCAGTTCCTTTTGTGTCCTGTGATACTATAGCAGACATAGTTTTACAATCAGTGATTAAATTGCACTCAGCAGAATCACCATGTTTGCAAAAATAATTCAGTGTAATTGTTTCTGGTTGGGTACATCAACTTCCATTTATCTGAATTAAGTTGTTATTGTTTCAGGGGGGGGTTCATACATGTTGACTGGCCTGCCCTCTTGCTTCCTTTAGTTTCCTATTTCAGTTTTTGAACAGCTTCCATTAATTACATTGTTGCTCCAGGCGTCCTGTTCTGTTCGTCTGATGCAATTACAATGTGATCTAAACATTGATGTTTGGTTATATCATACTGGTTTCTTTTTTGAGCCACAGTATTGTCATTAAAATTAATTACCCTGTGATCCCTTCTGCAGTAATGTCAGTATTATTATAATGCTGTAAAACAAGCCCATTCATCATTTGCTTATGCCTACCTTGCCACACACTGATAGTCTTTGAGACAGGTTTGCTTCTTTTAATGCCAGACCTGTAGGTGGGAATTAGCTGGATGGATTTAAAAGGGGAGGAAGACCAGACCTCCCCTTTAAAATCCATCCATGTATACAGCCGGCTGTCTCCAAATTATTGCAAAAAAACAGCTCTGAAAACATCCTGCAGTGCCAGTTCTGGTTTTGCAGATGCTAGACATAATTAGCATCAACAATAAGTCTTTTTTTCTCGCTACAGAGAGGTATAAAAATACAGCAACCAACCAAAAATGCAACCTTAGGAAATAGTATTTCAGGATTAGTAGTATTTTGTGTCCAAGCAGCAAGATCTCCACACCACTGGAAGATGGTTCACAATTTCTTTTAACCTGAGGTGGTACAGAATAGACATAGCCACCTTTTGACATTGAGACTGAAAATAATCTTCTTTGGGCACAAATGCTTGGTAGAACTTGGTAAAAGTATGCAATATTAACACATACTTGAGATAATCTGTGTGCCAAGTCCCACCCCCGATGCATCTGCTTCTAACATTATCAGGCCATTAAATGGCTGAACAGAGGCAGAAATGGATCGTGTGTTTGCAGATTAAAACATTAACAAACACCACGCTTGCAGGCTAGATGAGCAGTGGAAGCCTGCATTCAACTCTGTGATCATGTTTTGTTTCTTTCATTTTCAAAAGTTCTTTAGTCATTAAAAGAACTTATTCAGAGACATAAAACCAATATGTGGCATACAGTTTTGCATTTTAGAACACCAAAACAGAATAATAAATAGACAGAAACTAGTTGTTTTCTATCAATAAACAGCTGTTTCCATACTGTGTTGTCTTTGTTTTATTTGTATTTGCAGGAAACCGAAGACAAATGAATTTGCTTGAGGCATCAAGGACTTGTTTAAAATAAAAGAGCAAGCAAACTACATCATTGGTGACAAACCTACAGCCATCACAACAGTGCTTATTTGCAGAGACTGCAAACCCTGATCGAAATTATTTTGCCAATCATGATGTAGAAACAAAAACTCCATAATAAATATTATGATCACCACAAAGTACTGGACATACACATTTTCTTTACAGCACGCTGTGGCAAAGATTAGGTAGGACATATTTGATATTTCTGCTTTAAAAATAAATAAATAAATAACAATATGAGGAGATCGGAGACAGTGAAGGGTTAATGACTCTGTGCAGGCAGGCAATTTAGGAATGCTAGCTTGCATATTTGGAACCCTTCATCTATAATTTAAGAGAACAGTGTCTTAATAAAAGGCCAGCATTGATTAAAAGCCTTAATCAGTGAATTGTCTCATTTCTCATCATAAAACTACAGGTAAAAATTAAACCTGCATATTATTACCAAAACCGAAGAGCATCCGGTTAGGAAAACCTCAGGTCTTTCACTTGTAGTTAACCAGACGTGCTCTGAAGTTTCATCATCATGGTTTATTCATTTTGACAGAGAGATTCATTTGGGTTCAGTTCAGTTTAACAGTTAAAACCGAAGTGCTCCTTATCACGTATCATTCTTTGCCTTTCCCCTCTAGAGATGTCTGTACCTGTACGAAATTACTGTAGTTTGAGGCCTTTACTGGCTTTTGCTCCGCTGATTATGAAACCATTTAAAAGCAGCTCACAAAAACACTCTGCTGCTTCAGTGAACGTAATCCATCATTTTAAATGAGACAGCCAAACAAACCAAACCAAATTTCATAATAGGATTTTATAAAGCTTTAGTCATAATATTTATATCCAAAGAACTTTTAATCTTCACGAAGAGATTATTTCTCCATTTTTTTTCTTTTGTTTCCCACTTGACTTTTCCATAAATATTTTTACATACATTTAACAATGTACATTAAAAATTGCATATTTGCTATACTGTGTTACATTGTTAAAATCAATCTGAAGTACAATAAATACCAATTTAAATAAAAATTACAATCAATACCTATAGTTTCTTATGCAAAGGGTATAGGGAGTCATGGCTACAGTGTGTGTGCAAGTCAGAGAGATGACTCTATAAGACATGGTGTAAACTGACAGGTAGTAGGCTTCTTGGTTTGTTTAGATCAGGTATGAGGTTTGGTCCGGACTAACTAAAAAGCTACACAATACAATGTTCTCAATTAGCTTCAAAAAATCTGAAGCGTGGACACAACAAGTTGATAACAGACATGACCTTCATGTTTATCAGGCATGGTGCTTCAAAGGTAAAGATTGCTTCCATTAAGATATTGCTCGCATTAAGGGTAACTTATGACTCCGCAACTGGAACTAAACCAGTACCAGAGACCAAACTCTGGACATTGTGGTTCCTGTGAATTTGACTATTTAAAAAAAAATAGAAAAAAAACCCTGTCTCTTGTAAGTTAATACATTTAATGGATAAGCAATGCTAAAATACTAAGTACTCCCTTAATGATTAATGGAAACAATACAGAGAACACAGCCTTTGATTTAACTTTGACAGATTCATGTAGTCAGAGGTTGAGAACTGTTTTCTAACCTTCTATTAAGACAGTGTTCAGTCAGAGTAAAAAACTGCTTTTCATTTGTCAGTCTGGCTTTTCACTGCTGTTCAATACTTGAATGTGTGCCTGCTGGCAAAAGAATCATGCAGGATGTTTACTGTACAAACTAGAGTCCCTTTCACCATCAATATACATCAAATTAATATATTATTGACACCATCATTATCAAGTTAGACTATTAGTGAGCTTTAATACTACACCACAGGTTCATCAAATGTCATTGAGTAGCACAACCCGATGGCTTGTCAGCATCATCTTTTGCCGTTCAACCATTTGACGCAATCCTGTGAGAACAAAGCACCGACCTCGAGTAAGGCGATGCTGAAACTTCCCAAAGATCCCAGAAATCAGTGTCTAGTGATCTTTCAGCACTATTTGAATACTCACACCCATTCATACATACACACATTGTCTATAGGCGATAACACTTTGGCCACTCACAAGCAAGTATGTTGTGCTTCAGGTCTGTATTTTCTTGTTGACTCGAATAATTGTGAAGAAGTAGAAAATGAGAGACACTTTGCGTTGGCCACAGTACAAGAAACCCCCTCAGATCTCAAGCCGTTCTAACGCCTACACAAAAAATGCCAGAATCGAGGTTTGACCTTTTTAAGTGTGTCGCTTAAATTTACAAACTCACTATCAGAAGTGAAGTTGACTTTGTCCAGTTAAAATGAGAGGCTACTGTGTCACAGCACACATTAAATACAGTTATGTAGAATCTAAAGGCATCTCCTTTTCTCACTTCTGACAGTTATCTTCTTAGGACATAACAAGAGAGGAAAGGGTTCGCTCTCAGTACACAGACACACATAAAGATAAGACAACAATAAGCAGTTACTCCTTGCCCTGATGCTTCGACTGGCAGCAGACACAGTGACAGTTAAAAGAACAGATGGATAACAAACAGTGAGATAAACACAACAGCAATCAAATGGAGAAAAATATGGCCACTGTTTAACGCTATGTGTAAAGACAATGTACTGCAACTTGAACTAGGCTTGAAATTAACATAATGCGTTTTACATTGTCCAGTGGGTGTTGCTCAAAACCACCAGAAATACCAGTTTTTCCCAACGGTGGTATGTGAGGGGGCATCCCATGGAGGAGGGGCAGTCCATAGCGGCCGAAACTGCCACAGAGCACATTACATGTGATAAATTTGATAAAATAAGGGGGGAACAAAAGAGTCATATGCAGAGTGAAATCCAGGAGAAGAGGTGGGGTTATTACACAGTTTACGGGGCAGATGATGTGTGTAATATAGGGCTGCCACTGCATCTCGCATAGCCGAGGGATCAGGGAAGGATCGCGATTCATTTGGCTTTGATTTCTGTGTAGTTGCTGCCGTCATCCCGCATCCCTGAGGCCCCCTCCCTGGACCTTGCCCCGATAAACTCCAGGGAAGTGTAATTCAGCTTTTGCCTCTCCAGTCCTGCCATAGAGCCCACAGATTGATAATCCCCGTCTTCTCCCTGCAGACAGAAGCACCGTTTAGCGGCAAAAAATCAGCAGCAAGGTGCCAGTGACACCTCAGATTGCAGAAGTGCGCGACAGACACTAAAGAAAAGATGTTAGTGATTACTGGTCGACATACTGAGAGGGAGTCTGAGATGTTTCCTGTTAGACTGGCAGTTTGTGTTAGCGATGAGGCAGCCATGCAGAAGGCAGTATTGGAAACAAACGGCAGTGTACAGAACACAGAAGCTGATATGCGAGGAGATGCATCTGTCACTGAGGCTTGTGTTTTTTGGTTTTTTGTTTTAATGGGGATTTGTAGGGGAACCTTACCGTAGTCTCCTCTAGAATGGAGTTAAACTTTGAGCCCAACAGCTCTGTCTTAAGCTGTGCAAGAGTTAGGGGAGAGAAAAACACACAGAAAAACGCAGAGAAGCGATGAAAGCAAGAGAAAAACAGTGTTTGGAAAGGTCATGGTTGGAGCTACTAGACTGCTAGTGGGACAGATTCTTTGTGCTACCTCATTTCAGAGGTTAACACGGGGTCTTATCATGACTGTACGACTTTTTCCATTACACAAAACTTCAACCCCAAACAACCTGAGAATGGTAGTCCAACCCATCCTCCATCATAATCATAATCATTGACATCAACATGTCTCACCACTTTCTTCCTCAGATTTTGTTTGTCCTTCTTGACTGCGCTGTAGTACAAAGCTGGGTTCTCCAGGACCACGTCCTGCCTAGGGTTGCCATTCTCTCTGGGGGACGGAGTCACATAATCAGACTCGGTCTCGACTGCCACTAACGCAGGGCGACACGCCAAGCCTGGGCATCCATTTTAAAACAACAAGCTCTGTAAGGTTATGCTGGAGGCCAACTGTGGCTGTGAGTGACGTGGTTATTTTATGGGTTTAGTCGCTGAGATCACACCCACTTCAGGGCCAGAGAAAGCTTGCAAATTTGGTGGTCCAAATATGCCTTGGGGCTAAAATAAAGCACTTTGGTTAAGAGGGCTACCTGAGTTGTATTTAGCATAGCAGGTCAAGGATACAGAAGCAGTGTCAGAGCAGGGAATCGTGCCTGCAAAATATAAGGTTAGTCCAGCTTGCTAACCCACTCCACAAGGCAGCCAGTGTAGATCTCCAAGGATTTCAACAAGGACTTGTCACTGCAAATGAACTGAAATTGCTCAGGAGAAATGATTCTCACGTCCACATCAGTCCCACATTCACTCGTATACGGTGTGCATCGGTGTGTTTTAGAATGGATGACTAGGCTTAAGTGTTTCCTTGGATTTCAGAAAATGCTTAGTAAGGAAATTGACTACTCCTGCCTCGCAATGGCTTCTCCATTAGTTTCCCATTTATACTCACTTCTTGTTGTTGTGACCAACATATCTAACTGCTGCAATGATGAAGGCTATGACTGCCACTCCTCCAATGGTGCCGACTATAACTGCCATCATGTACTTTTCTGAAAACAGAGGTGGGGAAAACAAAATTAAAGGTGAGTGAATTATTGTAAACGTCATTGAATAGCACACGGAGAAACTTCCCACCAAGCTAACAAACCATATACACTCACTGGCCACTCTTTTAGGTTCGCCTGTTGAACTGCTCATTACACGGATGTCTAAACAGCCGATCACATGGCAGCAACTCAGTGAATTTAGACATGGTCGGGACAGCTTGCTCAAGTTCAAACCAATCATCAGAATTGGAAAGAAGGTGATTTTGTATTTCAGTGATTCTGAGTATTTCAGAGTATGATAGTCAGGCTGCTTTGTGCTGATAGGAAGCCAACAGTAAGTATAAAAAAAACACTCATTACAACTAAGGTAGAAGAGCATCTTTGAACATACAAGACATCAAACCTAGAAGTAGATAGACTACAGCAGCACAAGAACACACAATCAGATAGAAACACAACTGGGGCTACAATACACAAAGAAGATTGGAAAAAAAAAAGTCTGGTCTGATGAGTCTAAATTTCTGCTAAGGCATTTGGATGTTATGATCAGAATCTGCCCTGTATCAGCAGTTCAGTCTGTGGCGGTGGTGCGATGGTGTGGGGGATATATTCTTGGCACACTATGAGTTCGTGAACATTGTTTAAATGTCACAGCCTACCTGAGTATTGTTGCAGTGTACTCATCTTCTGATGGCTGCTTCTAGCAGGATAATGCACCATGTCACAAAGCTCAAATCATCTAAAACAGGTTTTTTGAACATGAGAGATGCTATTGTGTCAATATGGATCAAAACTGAGGAATATTTCCAGCACCTCCTATGAATTAATGCTGGTGTGAAGACAAAAGACAGTCCAACCTTGTACTGTTTATACCTAATAAAGTGGCCAGTGGATATCGTAAGTATTTATAACATAATATAGAGGATTTAGTGGGAAAAATAAGAAGAAAAGAGACTTAATTTTTTAAACTGCTGACCATTATGGAATTTTTAACTGTAAATCAAATTGGAGAAAACTGTGCTTTTAGTTTTGTTTGGATCTGTTTTCTATAGCAAATCAATAAACGTTTAATTTATGGAAATGGGTCAATGTAAGTGGAATTGATTCAAAATAACTATGGTGCTTAAGCTTATTGTAATTAGCAGAAAAGCACAACAATGCCCGTAGTAAAGTTGTCTACTCACTTTCTTGCTGCAGCTCCAGAAGTATGCTCTCTCTTCCATATGTATTGGAGATGCTGCAGTGGACATTGACAGCAGGGCTTCCATTGTCGACCCGTTCGCCTTTTTCCCGTAGCTTGATCATTCCCGTGGACGTGTGCCCATCTGTGTGCGTGTAGAAGTTGTACCGGCCGTCTGTTTCGTTGATGGTGATGTTCAGGTCAGGCAGGTAGAACTCGATAGTGGGTTCAGGGTTCCCTGTGGCCATGCAGACACACTGGACACCTTCCCTCACCACTGTGCACTTTGACTCCTCCAGAAGCACAGGGGCATCTAATGAAGGAGGCCGAGAGATGATTACATCAGATAGCTGTTGACTAGTAAAATTAATAAATTATGCTCCTTAGGTTAAGATTTCATTTAAAGTATGTTTTTACTCAAAGGAAATAAGAAGTTTAATGCAATTCTCCATCCAGTTAGCAGGTTACCGTACACTGGAGTATTATGTTTCTCTTGTTGCCAGGATGTTTTATCCTTTGACTTAGTTTTAGACTCCCTTTAAAAATATAATACAGGAAAGTGAAGCACTCACACTCGACAGTGATGTTGAGGGAGCTGCTGGCTCGTCCATGCTCGTTCTCTGCCAGGCAGCGGTACTGTCCATCTCCCTGCGGTGTGATTTCTTCAATCGTCAGCACTGACAGCTCTTCTGCAGTGATGGTGCCCACCAGTTGCCCATCCTTTAGCCAGGTGAGGGTGGGCGCTGGGTTTCCCTGTGTGCTGCAGTGCAGGGCCAGAGTGGTACCCTCTACTACTGTAATGGAGTCGTTAACCACAGGCTCATGGGGAGGATCTGAAACATGAAAAGTAAATGTTTTGTATTGTTTCTGCATGCCGTTGGTCAGTGTGGTCTTTTTACAGATATACTTAAAATAATTTGGAATCATTCGCTATTTCAAAAACGTACACTTAACAGCCAGGTAGAGCGAGGTGTTCATGATGCCATAGCCATTGTCCCCAACACAGGTGTAAATTCCCTCATTTGCAGGTGTCACATCATCTAGCATGAGGGACACATTGGATGCTGTGTCCCACAGCAGCTCTTGGTCTCCAAACATCCAGGCAATCCTGGCAGGAGGGTTACTGTCTACCTCACAGTGCAACGTCACAGAGCTGCCCTCCATCACCTCTGAAGAGGCATTCACCCACACAGAGCGTGGAGCATCTGCCAGGAAAAATATAACACGGGATTTATTTTCCAAGAACTCGGATAATGTCGGCAAGTCACAGTATAACTGTTCCTAAAAAATTATTTAATCTTTTCGATAAAAGAACCACAAATAGACAAATTTAAACCCTCAAATAAGGTTGAAAGGTAGGTCTTTATCTTCAGGGGACTTCGAAGCAAATTCTGTCTAAGTAGAAGTGAAACAGGCAGATTGATGTTTTGTACTAAATACCGTACAAGCACCAGATATTGTTTTCAACCATGCTAGTGACCATTTTAGTCAGCAGTTAGCTGAAATGGTTCAGCACTTCTGAGATCAGTTTTCGTGAAATGAAAGTGAAGAGAACAATCGTTTATAGTAAGAGTTCACACTGTGGTAATTTAAACTAGAATATTTTGTACTGTTTCATATTAGTGGTATTACTGCTACTTCAGATTTGTCAGTGTTAAGATGGTTTATTCATCTATCACAATAGAAACAGAACAGAAACTGCAAAGAAATGCTTTCTTTATCTGAGGTCAACATCCCCTTTGAAGCCATACTGACACAGTGTAATGCTTTTCAGTCTTTCAGTTTGACGTTTTTAATTTTTACTTACACTTGACGTCTAGAGAGATGAGCCTCTCGTAGACTAGTGTGGTGTTGAGGTAATAGACCCTGCAACCTAGAAGCTGCCCGTTGTGCATGGGCCTGGGGGTGAAGGTGAGGGTGTTGGAGAGGACTGCTGTGTTGCTATCCTCCACGAAGTCAGTGCTGAATTCTGGGTCGGGCAGGTAGTCCGTGTGCAGCCACTGGATTTCTGGAGTCATGTCTGGGCAGTTATCAGGAGCATAGCATGTAAGCTCCAAGCTCTCGTCACTAACAATCTCCTCTGGTACATCGATGTTGGGCTGATCTGGAGACAGAAATATAAAGACAAAGTATAATTGTTATTGCTTTTTTGATAGCTATAAATTTTTTGCTATAAAACGACTTTCTATCGTTCTGTCATCAGTCACTTACCCAGAACCTTGAGCTCAGTGAAATCAGGGTATGTATAAATGTTGGCTCCACCGAGATCTGCACGAAAGTAGTATCTCCCCGAGTGCTCGGTGCCAATGTTGTTGATGAGCAGAGTGCAATTCCTCTGGTGCAAATCACCCAGCAGCTTGGTTCGACCCTTGTAGCTCTCATGCACAACGTCTGTACGTGATTTGTAGACTACAGGAGGGAAGAGTTGTGGGTAGGGCTGCCCAAAATACCAGATACCATGAATGCCACGGCTCGGCCTTATTCCAGACGGATACATGAAGGTGCAGGGGATGACCACACAGGAGTTTGTCATGGCTGAGATATCCCGAGGTAACCAAACATTCCACTGGCAACTGGCATCTGAGGGAAGAGACAGAGGCTGAGTGGACTGCTTAACATATAAGATAGACATAGGAATACTACCTCTCTATCATCATGAAAATATAAATGTAAAGGAATTTATTACCACTGATGAACAACAGCAGTGGTAGGAGCAGCTCTAAACACCACATGGTCTCTGCTCAATGCTGGACCATAGACTTCTGAAACAGACACCATGCTGTCAGTCATCAACAGAAAAACATACACACACACACACAAATACCACATTTCCACCACTGATGCTGCTGCATGACTCACACGCCGCACAGACCTCTAAGAAATAAATTCAAGATGTTCTTAATGTTTCACAGTTTCTTGGTTTTATAGTATATCATAGCAATCCTCTATTAAAAAGCCCAATGTGGAACTTTTCAGTAAAACAAAGAAAAACAAAGCAGTTTAAACAGTAACATAGATTCCTTCTTGCTATACTGTGAATACTAAAGGAAAAAGAAAATAACATCAACGTCCTTTATGTCATCTCATTTGAAAGATGTAGAGCTAACACTAACTTGAGCTATGTCTATGAATATGCATAATAAGTGCAGTTAATGCTGCTTGCAAAGGCTCAATCACAAGTTGAAAATTGCTCACATGGAAAGTTTTGGCTTTTTATCAGATTGGGTTGTGGTGTAAACATTCTTCGAAAGAAAAAAACCTCATACAAGAAGTGAAAATAGGTCTTACTGTTTTGAACTACTGTGGTTTTACCTTGAAATGCAGATGGTTAGAACAAATGGAACGTCTGCAGAACAAATCTTCAGCAGTTCCACTAGAGGGTGTTCACTCACACCCGGACAGCTTGACAGCCTTCTTCTCTGTAGAAAGAAAGAAAGAGAGAAAGAAAGAAAGAAAATACTAGTGACATCAGCATTGCCAGGCGATTACAGCACTCGCAGCCCCCTCGCTTGCACAGACCAATAGTAAGTCACACAAACACAGCATCAGTCAGCACCTGTTTGCTCCCCCTCAGTAGAGTCACTCTCATTATGGTTGCCATACGTAAGCCGATTCAGTGAATGGCTCTCACTGTTTTCTAAGCCTTGACATAAAGCCAAACTCCAGTCACTACACATCATGTCATTAGTAGATTACTGGTACTTTCTGTGCTGTACTACAAATCAATCAGAGGGGACAATATTCACTCATAAAAATGTATGAAAATAAGTGAGATGATGAAAAAGTGAGAAACAAAGGTACGTTAACACAGAAGAATCAAGCTGTGTGTGTTGTTTACTTCTTTTTTTCACCATATAATCTGGAATATGAACCCTCAGATTAAAATAAATTAGTCTATATAAATTTTTATCACACATCTATCATAAGCTCAAATTAATATTATTAATTAATTATTAATAATATTAATATAATATTTTATAATATTAATATTTTATAATATTAATATTTCTAAATAAATTCTTTCTGTCATTTTATTTTATCGGTAATACCTGCACTGTAAATGTAAAAATAGCTGAGGTTTGATATCCTAATTTCCTAATGGTTTTCATGGCCATTTCAAGAGTACTGGGGTCAGAATCCAAATATACATCCCAATACTGTGGTGCTCAGAAGGTAATAAAAAACGCTTTGTCCTTAAATTTACCACCAAACAGCAATCAACCTCAAAAAAAGGAAATGGACCTAAAAAAAAAAGCTCATATTTCTGAATCTTACCATTTCTAATTCAACTGAAATAGTCATGTTGACATGTAATAACACGTATTAGTAGCTTGGTGGACAGTTCCCTTTTATTTTTAGATATTTTTGCCTTTATTTTCCAGTACGCTGTTGAGATGCACAGTATAGCAGGGAGGAAGATGCTATTGCACTAAAAGTGGCATGTGCTCTGACCCCCATATTGCACATTAAATTATGCACCATAATGTCTGCATATTGCTCGTCTCTGAGATGATAAAAAGCCAGTTTCTCAGAAGCCTGGAGTTTTTATATGCTTGCAATGTACTCTGCAATTATCATAATTCACTCATTTACAAACCAAAGTGCAATGTAATGCCATTATATTTGTATTATTTACTTTGAGTTCACAGTTGTTTTCTTATGAACGTGGCATACATATGAGATGTACACCAGTATGATGACAGTTACTTTGGATGTAGAATAAATGCCTGTAGAAGGAGAAGCAGCGGATTTCAGCCTCATGATGCAGCAGCCGGTGTGTGCAGATGGCGGGTCTGAGAGTGGATTGTGCTTTAGAGCTTCGTGATTAACACATCCCAACGTCCCCCAGAGAATCTATGACCAATATTAGCCTTGTTGTTGGAGAGAAGGGAAAATTCAGTTGATTTTACACTAAAAGAAGCACTGGATGTGTCACTTATCATGCAGTCCAATAACTAGTCAGTCACAGTCACAAATTCCTAGGAGCCTGAGGATGTAATATTATTTTTACACTTTATTTTTTAAATTTGCCTGATCTTTAACCTAATCATATCTGGTTATTTTGGGCACCTGGAACCAGTGAACCCAGGTTGTGAACACAATATTATCGGGAAGTTGTTACCAAATATTTAATCATTTTCATTTCTGGTAAAGCAGCATAATCATTTGAATTTGATTTTCTGGCCACCTGGTAAATGTAAGCCCAATGGTGTCTCTTGTTTAGCTATGTTTTTGATTCTAGTCCCGAGGGAAATTACTCTTCAGTTTCCAAACACTCTGCTGTCCACTATGGTAACCAAACTTGATGCAAATTGTGTGTGGTATAAAGCTGAGGGATTTTGAAACCTTTTTTTTTTAGCAAAAAAGAAGAAAAAACAACAACAGCTGCCTGCTGCAACCGAAAACTGTGCTATTGAGAGTGATGAAAGTGAACCTAAACAGGCTCAGAACTGCACGTGCAAGTGATAACTGCTTTGAGTAAGTGATTGGACCTTTTTTATATATTTTAGCTACCAAAAACAAAACAACATCTATGCTGTGGAAAGGATCAGACTTTGAATTCTTGGCCAATAATGTCACACTGTTGGCTGGAACAATTCAAACTTTTCTCCAAAGTTGCGTCAACCTCAGACATCTGCACTGCAACAAAAAGCCAAGAGCTAAGTAAGTGTGTCCAGGGTGAGAGGCCATGCATCAGCAACATAGGAGAGAATAGAGCACAGCAGCTGGGCAGGGCCACTGACACCACCACCAACCTTACCAACAAAGGCTTTATTGATGGGACAGACAAATGGCTGGCACAGAGCACAGCATACGTGTGCACACTTTTATATACACGACTCACGCAATGCACACAGAAAACACTTGCCTCATAACAACCTCAGCACCAGGCTCCTGCTGCCTCCCGGCCTTGACTTTTTCTTCGTCTTTCCTTTGTTTTTGCTCTCCCAGAGTTGGTTTTCTTGCCCCAGATGCCACTGTCTGTGGGAAAGGATAGAAAATGGAGATAAAAAGATATGTTGAAGCAGACAAGGGGAAGGGGAAGAGAGGAGTCTGTGTGAGCTCTGGTTTACATGTGTTGTGGGCAGATCTGAATATGTGCACAGCAGGCCCACTCAGCATTCCTTTATTTTCCACCACTTCCATGCACTGTCCTATGTGTCCTGATGCCCTGAACTTTAAGCCTACATTATGCTTCAGCCTCTGAGACTTCTTGGCATTTCTTGAACATTGTTCACACAAAGTTTTTTTGTTATGACTGAGACACAAGGGCCAAAGATGGATGGTTGGTTGGGGTGGATGACTCATTATTGGCTTTAGTAAAACAACATCTAAACTGCAAGGAGAACATGAAACCCAATGTTAGTTTCACTGTGATGTTAGGGTTCAATCGTGTTCTCATAACTGCGTAATCTGGGCAACCGTTTTCCAGATGCCACACACACACACAGACACACATATAGCAACATTTTAATCTATAACTTCATTATATGTAAAAGCATAGAGTAATAGTGTATGCTAAAACGCACAATTAGATTTAAGTAATCCAAGATTTTTTTAAAATTAAAGAGTCCTCAGGGCACGATCATTGATCTTTCCAGCATTATGCAAATGTGCAGTAATATTTTCCCTACTGAGGAATGTTTGTAGGCAGTAGTACAAGCATGGATCCACACAGAGGTCTACTTAGCTGACGTATAAAATATAACAAAGGCAAGTTGTCTCTCCAGTAAGGAAGTTTTTTTTTTCTCTCACCCTTATTGTTATATATAGAGTGAGTCACTGTGTTCAAGAGCCATTAGGCCACAGGCCAAGTCATGGCATTGAAGGAGTTGTGGATAACCTCAAGGGAATCCCTCTATAAACAGACAGGAGAGAGTCTGAAGAAGACAGTATTGCATTGATGCTATGGAGCTATGTACAAATGAATGCACAGCATGCCATAACCCCTACACACACATGCAGCATAAGGCATGCCAGCACACTCCACAGTGTGGGGTGTGGAGCTATGCGACCTTCCTCTGCTTGCCTCAGTGCTGGTTGTAAGCTGAGCATGCTCCATTGTCCCGCTGGGACTCTAACCATTGCCTATACAGTGCATGTATATTAAAGAATTAAAAGGGGAAATTATTAAAATGCATCACATTTCTCCCCTGTCCTTTATCTAAAAAAAAAAAAAAAAAGAGGCAGAGGGAACTTTACAGAGAAGCAATTAAAAATAGTTTAAATGTAAAAGATAACTCCCAGTAATCAAACATGTTTAGCTTCATCTAATCTGTGTAGTGCCTCGTGCAAAAGGTCCTTTTCTAATATCTGAGGCAATCAAGCTTCAATATAATCATTTATTCGCCCTCACACTTCGGGGATACAGATGCTATCTGAACAATCAGTTCTGCTAAATCAGGCCACGACACCTTTGATGAGTCATTTTGCATTATTGAAACTGCTCACACAAACTAAAAGGGTCACACAAACACCCCGCTGTGCCAAGAAGAACATTTGCATTGTGAATATCATCTGCACCACATCTATAGGAGCATCACCAGAGCTCTTGGACAGAGAGAAAAAGAATGGGAACCTTGTATGCAGAACACTGCTCATTGTCCAAGTGAGAAACTGAAGGAATTTTTCCGGAACAGGCCCGCTCACAGCTTGTGCTTTGCTGCTTGCCTGTGATGCGCGTTGATCCACCACAAGCTAAGGCTCCCACTAAAATACTCAGAAGAGCAGATGGTCTTAAAACATGGCTGCTCCCCCTCCCACACATGGCGCGCTGAGCTGCGATGAGCCCAGCGCACCACACACACACACACTCTTTTGCACAAGATACAAACATAAACACTGAGATATGCCAATATCCAGTCACACATTCTGTCCAAGGTACTGCAGAGTGTTGGCATAAGTAAATGACTGGACTTATGTATGGCTCATACATAACGCTCATAATGTATGTACTTATTTTAGTGTTTAGGTACATTTTAGCTATGCTTTACTCTTATCTAAAGTCTTTTGCAGGAAACTTCTGCTGGCAGTATCATATACCCAACAGTGAGAAACCACAGAAAGATGGCCTACGTGTTTTTCCTGGTATTTGCATGAGTTTGTGGGTGTGCACCATGACTTTCATCTCAAACAACACAGAGATAGATTACAATTATAAACGGAGGCTTTTACCAAGAGCAAAACACACGCACAGGATAATAAATCAAGCTTTATTTGGCAGACAACCAACACACTAAGAGACCAGGAGCACCAATAGCTTATCTTTCTCTGCTACCTGGCAAAGCCAACTACTGGCAATCCCCATCCCTGTGGGCAGATGGTGAGCCACAGGCCTTCTCTGTCTTTACAGCGTTCTCCCTTCCGCTCTGAACAAAAGGGGGCGACAAACAGTGCCATCACCTGTTCAGCCACACAGACAGCTTCCTAAAACCTTCCACTTGACTTGATGTACTAAAACAGTGTGTATAAAATGCCAGGTTCTAGTAAAAATCTCAAAACAGGAGGTATTCCAATTGTTGAAATGTGAAGCTAGTTTAGATTAATCAGAAATTTTCTAAATCACGACGGTTTAATTGAAAGGACAAAATCTGCTTCACATATCCATTACACCTATAGAGATGTCACAAAGTTAAAGGTGAGAAATTTTAATGTTTCTTGACAGCAGATGTGATTTGGCATAAATTATTATCTCTTTGTGGCTCTGCAATCTTCTTTGGAATTCACTAATTGGTATATAATTAAGCAACATTAGGCTCTTCTCAAGTCCTCAAGCAGCACTCTGAATTATATGAGAAACACATTTAGTTAAACATGATTTTTTAGACTTTTTTCTTTTAAAAAAACACCCTCTTAGTTATTCAGGGAATCGCTCCAGCTCCTCGCAGTCTCATTACAGAAACCATATACATGCAAACTACAGTTAAGTGACTTGTAAAAATGTTTTGCTTGGTGCGTAATCGAAGTATCTTCTACCTGGCATCACATGTCTGATTAGACACGGTAATATGTTGTGGCATTTGCAGGAACAGCTCAGTGCTAATGGCACAGGCAGTAAAATCTGTCCAGTAATAATTGGCTGGGCTTTTAGCATCCCCCGCTAATGTTCAAAACACACACAGTCACTCATCCATGCACGCTTACACATCATCACAAACACGTTCAATCACGGAAGCATTCACAGAGGTGTACACATGCATAGACACACACTTACTCATTACTTAACTTGGTCTAACTTGTGATTCATGCAGCTCATCTCAGTTTTTTCACACCCTCGGTCACTCATCACATCATTTATGAACGCTCACGCAAGCAAGCACTCACTCACCGTGTCTCTAAGTGTTTGACTTTAAAAAAATAAAATTGGTAAAATCAGATTGATGGGCTGATTAAATAAGATTCAATCAATTTCATGTGAAGAAATCTGCATCCTGTTGCTTTTTCTTGCAGGAAAAGATAAAAAACCTCAAAAGAGGATAAAAATCACAAATAAAAACTGCTCCTCACCTGTGTAGGTGACCACAGTCGACCTCCAAACGTTCAATAGCTCCTGTATGAGCAGCTTCAGCAGCCACACTCACATGCAAAGCATCACACCACCAAGACCTCTCGCCACCCTCTGTACCAAGCCCCAACAGTGGGGAATAAAGTGCTCTGCCCACCACCACCAACATCACA
>VUQR01010163.1:0-13396 GCA_015108515.1 Hemichromis elongatus | reverse complement strand
CCCATCTGAAAATCAGTCCTTCAGTGTAGCAGCATTGTTCCCAAGCTTTGCCCCAAGGCTCAGCCATTCATAAATACACATGGGGCCACAAAGGGCCACTCTGTTCCACCTCACCCCGACAAATACGGGTGAGACTTTGAGCTCCAAGGCCTTTGTGTCCAACATGATGACTTGGTTTAGGCTGGATGGAACTGAGCATATTTGATCATTTTGAATTGATGGAGAGGCGATCCACTTCTTTTTGGATGTCAGTATAACAGAAGGCAGGAAATGAGTTTGGGAGGGAGGCTGAATAAGACGGGTATGAGTGAAAAGAGAAAGGACTCTTATGAGGCTCATTCAAAGTCTGTTGTTGATGGAGACTAAAAACCTAAAGTAATGCTAGCAGTCAGAGGGTAGAAAAAATAAAGAATGCATTACGCCAGTAACCTGAACATGAATAAAAAAAGGAACATACACTAAGAATAGTGTATGTTCCTTTTTAACAGAGCCAAAGTTTTTAAGATCAGAGATCAGTGGATGTTCAAGAAATCCCTATGAGGTAAAAGCTGAGGACTCAGGCTGTTCTAAATGCTTTGTTTTAGACAGTGTTTTGTTTTCTACTATTACATTTGTATGATGTCAGCAAGAGCCGATACCCCTAATATGGTCTTTCACACAGCTGGGTATAAGTACAGATGCCCCACCCACCCCGATGTTTAAACCTTTTGCTTGAGTGGCTGGTTGGCAGCCAATCAGAGAAAATAGAGCTAGAAATGAGCTAAAGGCTGTGATCTGAGGGGGCTGTGCTTAGGAGGGGTATAACAAGCACAAGGATTATTTTGAACTATTAATCATATAAAGCCACAGATTACAAGAATAAAGTCCAAAAAGAAATATATGGAGTTAAAGATCAGCACAGTTTAGATGTTTAAGGGTTTGTTACTGTTTTGTTAAGAAATAAAAAGAAGAGGTTTGGAAATTGTGAATTACAATGCTCCTGATATGGCATGAAATTAGCACTAGGGCTAATTAAACAGTAATATGACACAACAATTCCTCTTGTCATCAGCAAAGTTTCATGCTAATGCACAATTTTCTTATGTTTAGTGACAAACTTTAGGAGTGGTCTAAGTTCAAAAGTTGTTTGAAGTATGGTTAATTTTCCCTCGAATTATTGGACTTGGCTTTTTTCCCCCCTGTATCTTACCATAAAGCTGATGCGGATGGTTTGTGTGTGAGAACCATCTCCACTGCTTTTGTGAGTAAGGACACAGCAGACTCCTCCCCTATATCCTTTAGAAGGGCCACACAGTGATCTATAAGGTCACTGTGAAGTGCTTTCCGAACGCATTAATTTTCCTTTCTACTTGTGCAGTCTGTGTAATAGTTCTGCTTTACAACTTTTCTGCCAACCTCACAACAAGCAACAGCAATATAAAGAGTCTGGGTAATTAAATTGTGACCTGAGAATTTTATTGCTGTTTAGTTTTGTCCAAAGTCAACATTTCTGTTAACTTGCTTCAAGTTAAAAGCACACCTGCTTGGTGAGGCTAAAAAAACTGCCAACTGCTCATTTCCTGCTGTTACTTTTAAAACATTATTAAGCCTAGGTAGAATTACGAGTGTTAAGACAGTTGCATGGTGCTGTAACCGTGTCATGAAACCCCAAGACTTGCAAACAAACCTCCTCCCTCCCCCTAACACAGTAGCCATTGTCTCCCAAAGCCTTCTGGGACAGAACAAGCTCAGCTCGAGCCTGACACCGCACAACACTGGGAAGTCGATGTGCACAGATAATTGTCTTTTAATCACAACAATCCCCTTTTCTCTGCCCTCGCTCATTTGTCTCTGTCTCTTGTTTGACTGTTTTCTCTTGGTCGTAATTCTTGTGCCTTTCAGCGAGTTTGACTGGCCACAAGCCCGGCTGAAAATAGACAAAAAGTGATGGTTTCAAAATAAATGTGTCCAAAGATGTATTGTAATCTTAGTATGATTTAATTCATTCCTAACCAGTTTTTTTCCCCCAAATGAAAATGATGAAATTTAGGATTTCTGGACAAGCACTATCTCGGGGCATTGATAATAGTGATTGCTCCCGTCTCAGGAACAAAAGCTTAGTTGTCGAGGTGTGAGCACTTCAAACGAGGTCATACATCGACACATGGTGCATGCAGCACTTGGCCACGTGTGGAGGCAGGAAATGAACTTTTATGAAACCTTTTTATGAAATGATTCTGATTCCTTTTAGCATGAACAAATGCAGACCAAGAGTGGCTTTGCAGAAAGGCTGTCTGAAAGTATGAAAGCTCATCTCCATTTGAAAGATTACTGTCTCTTGTCTCAAGGACGTCTGCCATTTCACCTTCCATTCAGCTGTGACTGCTCAGCTATGAGCACTTTTACATTTCAGACATGGCGAGACTATGTGTCATGGGAACTAGTTTATTTCAAGCAAACTCTGACTTTTGTAATCCTGGAGCCTGCATCACAAAAGGCACCCAACAAACGTTGCAGAATCCTTTTATCCCTTAACAACTTAACTTGTAAATGATTGATGATGGTTATAATCTCCCTCCAACAACTGGTTTGATCTCTTTGATTTACTGTCCTGTTTAATGAACTAATAAGAAAGCCCCGTACACCCATGTTTAAACCACACAGGCGATTATGATTGGTTTGGTTAATTGGACTTCTTGTCTGGGCTTTGTAAGTGTGCACAGGTGCACTTCACTCACTCTACACTTCTGGTCATATCTAACATTTTTAATTCTTATTAGAATCAAAAGGCTCTTCCACCTTCAGCCTGAGACATAGAAACTAAACAGCTGCATGTTAAAGGTTTTAAAATGCTATTCTTAGCTCGAGATTTCATAGACAAGCAGCTCAAGATTGGGCTGTTTTTTTTAGTTTGGGATTAAAGGTAGAAGGTGGACAACCGCAAATGTTGTCACTTTTTGTGGACAATGTTACTGCTAAAACTTCTAATCCACACATGCTCGATCTCTTTAGCAATATTAAGAGTAAAACACACCAGAATCTACATATTGTAAAGACACACTTTTACAGCATTCTAGTGTAACTATTGAGAGTGTCATGGTAAGAGAGCGAGAGAGAGAGGGTGTGTGGGCTGGGATTGTACTGGACAGAGACTAGTAACCGAATAAGCCAGTGAGAATGGATCCATTGTGTCTCTCTTTGCTTCACTGGACAGAAGCAGATAGCTACCATTTGCAAATAGATGAAGAGTCGGTGAAACGCGATGATTTCGTGTTTCTGTTATTACACTTAGCAGATGTTCATCTAAGTTGTTTTATATCTGGTATTAATGCATTTAACTTTAAAACCAGCATTGCTTAAAAAATGTACCAGCTGCTGAGGTATTTAAGCTCTGAGTTTGCTCTAATTTGGAGGAACAGAAAAGAATTTTAATCTCAAAGTTAATATCCCAAGAGAAAAAAGTCTTGCTTAGAAGGATGGCGAAACTCACAAATATAATTTGTCATTTATTTCCTAGTAGAAGCAAGGTTTGGTATTAATGCCAATTTTGCCATTATCAGTGAAAATGAACATGAAAAATTCTTAAAGGGATATTGACCCTATTTTGACCCTATTTAGGAGGTTTGATACAGAGCTGCAACATGTTGCATTTTTTGTTGCAAGGGATTTTTATTCCCAAAGGTCCACCTAATCTCAAATTTGTCCTACTTAGCCCAAGTTCCCATTTTGTGCTTCAGCTGTCACGGAGGGGCTTTGGATTTGTAACGTCTTTGATGTTCGTATTGTGTCGATGCAGGCCCTCGTTAGGAGATCTGACCATTTAAAAACATTTTAACTTTTCAAACCGGGCGTATTATTGACAGCTACTTTGATTTAAAAAAAGAGAGAGAGAAATAGTTACCTGTGACCTGTCACTGTTTGTTTGAAGTTTGTTTTTGTATCTGTGTTCTGTTGAAATCACCTAAACAGGATTTGCCTACTGACTTAATGCTACAGATAGTTAAAACAGTGTTTCAAATGACTGATATGCAAAAAGAAAATTAGCATGACTGCAACACGAAAAAGAAACATTGAACATAAAATGATAATTAGATGATAATTTGTTAAGAACATAGGGACGCTCAGTGTTTTATTTCTTTTTTACTTTTATCTTTTGGTCAAAATATTTGAAATACACAATGCAGGAATATCAAACCGAACACATCACCAATTACTTTTTTCCTGTGTATCATAATTAGATGTAAATAGATAACCTGCTAAAATGTGACAGGGTTACCTTTCATTATAATGCAATAATTATGCAATCAAATACACAGCACTGCTGTAATGTACAGGTATCCTTTCAGAGTTGCCACAGTAGTTCACTGTCTGGTGTATTGTTGCAAAGCCAAGTCTTTAAAGTGAGAATTTTAAATCCATATGATATAAGACAAATAGAGTCATCACATCGCATAAAAACCTAATCTGACTGCCCACAATTGTAGATCAGAGAACAGCAGAGCTCTTACCTTATCAGCTGATCAGACACCACTGAGGAGACTCGTCTCTCTCCAACATTTGCTTTCTCCACTGCTCTCTCTCCTCCCTCCTCTCTTTTGCTCTCTCTGTCAGCAGATTGGATCTTTGGCATAGAAAAACTGTGATTGGGAAGCCAGCTGAGGATTATTTTATTTAATTTAAGATTGTTTCTGTTTTTTTTTAGTTTTCATTTTTTCAATTTGGCTGCCGTTTCTATTGTTATGACAACACTGTAGCCACTGAAATAGATTTCCTAAGACATGGTAATATGGCAAAATCGCCAACATGAAGGTCACCAGAGCATAAAACAGGATTGGCCAAACTATCAGACAGGTTGTGAACAGGCAAGCCACTGAGTCAAGTTGTCTAAGCCACTGTAATAGGAGTGTCATTGACATCCAGAGTGTTAGTGATAATCCCTCACAGCACAACAAAATTAAGTTGTTATTAACGCAGGACCAACAAAAAACAACAAAAAGTTACAAACTTAAATTACTTAAATGATTGCAACTGTATTCACGAATATTCATAAACCAGCCAGCTTAGCCTTACTTTATTTTCAGGAATCGTGTCACATGTGTACCACAGATGATTGCCACTGTCTTTGCCTTTGATCATCTATCAGGACTCATAAAGAGCAGATATTTACTGAATTAATGTGTCCGAGGTGCCAGTGTAGTGAAGTGGTATAAATGGAAATTAAAATTCAGTCTTTCTCCACCGCAGAATTTTGTACAACAAACAATGCACATTAGCATCATTTGTTACTGCCATGTCAAGTGTGCCTGATGTGGGTGTAATATGAATATTCTGCTTACTGGATTTTGACAAAAATGCCAGCCAACTGCCTCTGGAAAACCTCTGGAGATACAGAACATGCAAAACAGGCTACAAAACACTCACTTTTGATATATATGAGAAAGAATATTAAGAGAATGTAAAACATGTAAAGTTACACATGTTAACATATATTAAGACCTAAAAAAACAAACAAAAAAAAAAAGCGGAAAAGGCAAAGTAAGGTGTGCACTTTTTGCATAGGATTTCCATTTTGACCGATAAATTAGCCCACGTGATTTTTCTTGTGGGCAGTAATATATTCATATACAAGTTTTGTTTTCCTGTGAGAAAGTGCATGTTTTGTTCTTTTCTTTTCTCCAATGTACATATTTTTGTCACATTTCTTAAATAAAGAAGTTAACACACATTTATATTGTGTGCTTTTGCTAATATGCAGCGGCTCCATCTGATAACCTTGAACTGCCTTTCTGAGATTACTGTGCACGTAATCGTTTTTTATTAGACCTGGATCTTAGTGTTGAAAAAAAAAAAACGAGTAGCATCACAAACTGTACTATGGTTTGCAGTTTAAGTAGTTTTGTTTTTTGTATCCTGATTAAAGCAATGATGGCAGATGTTTGAATATGGTTTATGGAGATAATTAAAAACTCCGAAAAGTGAGGATGTTTATTATATTGAACGAAAAACTTTACAATTTTGCATATATATATATACATATATATACATATTTCCCCTAGAAGTTACTTCGTATTACTCAATTAGCTGCTTGAGGCAAGCAGTCTGAATTGTGTCAGAGGATTTTACTGAAAATGATCTTACCTTAAAGCTGTGATTCATGATTTTCTTTGGATTTAAGATTCCCTCACAGAGTTAAAAACAACAACAACAAAAAAAACACCTTCACATTAGGATGTGCACTTTTTCTTTCAGCTGTGTGTGGGGGTCCCCATAGCAGATTATCCATCTTATTCTATCTCTCCCACCTGCTTTCCTAACTATCTCTCAAAAACACTCCACCTGAGCTGTCCCTCTGATACACTCATTTCTCATCCTGTCTATTGAGGTCACACCCACTGAAAATCTTTGCATCCTTAACTCTGACACTGACACTTTACCTGCACTCGCTTCTTCACCTTTATTCACTGTGCGTTGGCGCTGGCACCTAAACCATTCCCCCTGCCTCCCTCTCAGTCACACGTTACGTATTCTCACTGTTTTAAAATATTTTCAAACTGCAGAATCTGTAGAAAAATGCAACAGCTAAGCCGCTGATAACACAGTCACAGAGAGATAATAATTGGGGAAAAAAATACAAAATAAGCAAAAGCATCACAAACCTTACACATAGACATTTTGGATCTTCTCTAACTTTAGCACCAAATTGGAAGGCTCTGCAAAACTCACATCAAAACACCACTTAGACACAATCTGTTCTCATTCAGAGTGACGGATTGTTTACTTGTCAGAATTAGATTTTCTCATTAAGTGATAAGAGACCAAATATGGCAACAAAGATTTCAACATGACTTGTTGCCGCAAGCACGTAACCACTCTGACATCTGACACTGTTTGATCAAAGGAGGATCATTTGCACCAACCTTAGCCACTGTAAACACCCTTAAGGAACCTCAGTGTGTTGCTGAACAGCTAGGAGGACGTATACGTCACCCATGAATTTGGGACAAACGCAAAGTGGCAGAAATCCAGAAACCTGTAGAACAGGGAAATTATTTTATATAATCTATTCAGGTGATCTGACAAAAGTTTTTCAGTCTTCTTACCTTTTACTCGTAGTGAAAACTTTTTTCAGGTGAAGGAGACAAAGACTGCGGAGTTGCATTTAAAAAACAACAACAAAAAACAAGCTTGTGTCACTTTAAGAGCTGACCACTGACACTTGACACTTTTCTTATGTTAAACTCATGGTATGCCCCTACAAGTCAGACATTCTTACTTATATTTAGCAACCGTCAGAGGAGCCACTGGGAAATGAAAGAATACCATATCTGAAATATGATGCAACACCCCTGAAATAAAGTCTACATTTCAATTATGTTGAGACAGCCAAGAAGGCAGTGGCTAAACTCTGGATTATTATTCATCACTGATTTTTGATGTTTGAATAGGATGGTCCCTCACACTGGCACACTGGTATGGTCTTAAATCACATTTCTATATATCAGAGATTTTTGGTTTACACTGTACCTTTGCTTCCTTTTTGTAGTAACATACCGTAACAAATACAATGGCAAAGAAGATATTTTTAAAAATTCTTCTTTTAAAAGATGAAGAAACAAAGATACTTATCCTAGTACTAAATTGACCATGGTAGAAATAAATAATAATCAGGACTTGATAATCTCTTACTGAAAAACAAATAAAGTTGATCAAAGTCTTAACAATTCTAAATCTAATAGCAATTAATAACTGTTGGACAGAGAAAACGCTGCATGAGAACAACACCACTGCTGCAGCATATTAACAAGATGGTGGCATCTAGTGGTGAAACACTTTCAGCTCAAACAATGTGATCTGGCAAGAAGATCTTTATTGTAAAATTAGATTTCAACATTTCAAAATGAATATTTGCAGTTTCAGTGTTTTTCCGGTTTGCTATGTACAACATACTGAAGGTTAAAATTGCAATTTAGTCTCTGCAATTTTGTTCAAGAGGAATCTAAAACGAGTGAACGCAATAATACGACACATAACAAATAAGCTCAAAAAATTCATCTAAATGTACATATATTCATATAAAAAAGTCACTTTGCTTTTCACAAATGCAAAAACAACAGACATCCATAAAACTGCATTAATACCTACATCAGCTAAATGAAACTACATAAAACGTCTGAATATGTTTTTACTTTTATAGATGAGATAACTTTAGCTATCTAAATAGAAACTTATGTACACTGCAAGGCACTTGTGGCAGCCAAAATATTTTGTACATAAAAAGGCAAATCTCTTCACTGTTAGAAAAACATCAAATCACATTTAGGAATTATTATGAAATTTTTATATCAACACAGCAAATTAGCAGTGCGATGAATATTTACAGTCGCTCTCTTGCTGCATCCTTGTTGAACTTGGTTGCTCTCTTTAGGTTTTGATTTCACACAACCAGACTCTCCCGACTCACAGCCCCATTCTGCAAAACAAGGAAACTCATGAACTCAACCAATAAAATAAAACAGACTCTCCTGATCAAAAACAAGCTATGAGTCATTGGAACTGACGATTTATTAATAGAGTGATTTCAGTATTGCATGGGCTTTTTCATGAATAGTAAGAACAGAGATTATCATCAAACTTCAACTTCAGTAACCTCAACTTCTGTGACTCACCTTGCGGAGGTTGCTTTGCTTTTCATCTTCACTGTAAGATGGTGGTGGTGGAGGTGGGTAGTCATTGTGCCGGCCAGGGTTTCCAGAGGGTGGGTTCAAAGGTAGTGGAGGTGGCCCGCGTGCCCCCCTGCCCCGGTCTGAGCGTTCGCTCTCGCTGTCCAGTCGCTCCCGGCTCCGCGCCCTCTGCTGCTCGCCCATCTTCTTCCTCTCCATGGCTTCTCGTAGAAAACTGTCATCGTAGTCCTCGCGCCCGCCCCTTGCACCACCAGCATACCGGCGATCCCTCTCCAGATCCATTAGATCGTCACGACTGTGGCTGCGCCGTCCTGGGAGATCTCCGTAGGCCCCGCCCTCTCCTCTCCGGCGATCAGGGGAGTAGTCACGATGTCTGCGGTCATCGTAGCCACTCCGGGCACTGCTGCTCCACCCATCATCAGAGCTAAAGAAGCACAAAACAGAACACTGAATTTGCTGAACTGTTTTCAGCTACTGTCGTGTTCCCAGTCTCACTTTAAACTTCAGGTAATGTTTAAAACCAAAAACTCCATCTGTATTTAGTAATACTAGACTGGATAATGTGTTAGGAGTGAAAGGATGCCACATCGCTTGATGGAGATGAAAATTATCAACCTACAGAGGGTTGAATTCAAAAAGTTTTGTAATTCAAGAACTTCAAGTTTCCCATCTCAAATCTCTGTTTTCTGCATTATTCGTTAGCTTATTACGCACAAGCCGTGTACAGCGCTGTCAGCCGCTGTTTTTTTTCTTCCCCCCCAAAATTGACTTCCAACAAGAAAGCCTCATTTCTGCTGTGTAATAGCAAAGAAATGTAAACTTTTTAAAATTACGCCAAATTGCAAAATGCTTAACGATTGATAATGTTTTCGTTCAGTAAAGGCCTGATCCGTCTGAAATTCACAACCAGTGCTTTGACACAGAGTCATCAACCTCTGAATGCTGAAAAAGCACAGTGAATCCAGAACACACATTATATCCAGCGATATATGCACTGCCCAAGTGTCCCCTCTCCCCACTGTCTTTCAGTGTCAGCAGCAGCAAACAGGTTGTCAGAGGAGGCCGAGATGATGATTAAGTTTAACATTGACAAAGCACTTTACGCACAAACACTTTTCAGTAACTTATTTTCTTGTAGAACTGTGCTCCAAATAAAGAACTTTGTGTTGACGGGATTGTTAATTAATCATTTACAAATCAATGTTGTCTGTATGGACAGCAAGCACCAGTGCAACCATGGCAAAAAGTTAGTCTAGAGCCCTGATTACATCTCAAAGACCAAAGGAATGAACATAAATGAACAAGGGCACAAGGCTGTTGGAATGCTACTACACAAGTATTTCCAGCAGAAGAGGTTACATGAAGAGGATGTGAGACTTGATGGAATCATCCATACCCAACATTGAGACTAACTTTGAAACAACTAGTAGCTGAGTGTTTCAACATCTGGAAAAACCAACTGATATAACAACTAGAGATCAAAGGGGTACAACACAAATGCTATGGACAGGGGGCGGCAAAACATCAAGTTAGCGGGAAGATACCATCATCCCCCACCCAATGACACTGGGTACCAAGTCCAAGAACAACTAGTGCAGTGAAGTTAAGTGCAGGAGAAAATGACCTAATGACAAGTGACACAACAAAGAAATAAATTCTGAGCTTATGACTAGCAGTGATGTCTGAAACCTCTGAAACGTTTCTAAATGACTGTCGGCACACACCTTCAGATGAAAGGCAAATGGTGTGATATGCTAGTATGGATTATTTCTTCAGTGAACTTGAGTGGAAAGTACACGCATAACCAAAGATGAAAACCACAAAAAAAAATAGGGCAAATTTGTCATCTGCACTTTCTCATCACGCTTAATTAGTTTACAATTTTCTTCACTCTGATTAAACACATTTGGAAATTACCTTGAGACAAGGCTCAACTTGGAAGACATAGTTGGTTGTTTGGAAAACAAATGACACAAGACCTGCTAGAATTTCAGTGTCAACATATCTAATTTATTCTAATATATTTAGGTTTAATAAAGTGACAACATTGTGAAACTGAAAGGTTGTGGTTGAACTGATACTATGTGTGAATGAGGTAAATAAATGATTGTGTAATGAGAGACGTATGTACATCGTTTTTCTTTATACTAAGATAATTACTGTGAAACTTTAGTGATCCAGATGCTGAAAAAGGCACAGATAATGCTAAAACAAAACTGCTAAATGATGTGATGATGGTAACAAGTAGGTTACTCGAGAATCTGACACTCACCCTCTTCGGCCTCTGGAATCCTCTGGGCGTCGTTGTGGTGGGTAGTCGTCTCGGGGGTATCGCCGTCCAATATCGTCAAGGTTGTCCATTGAGCGGGAACGTCCGCGGTTCTCCACGTAACCTCTTTGCTGCGGGTAGTCATCACGACGGCGGCCTTGTTGGGAAACGCTGCTGATGGTGCTCATAGCTTCATCATGGTCATAGACTGTGGGGAGATGTGGCGGCTGGGAACGACCTCCACGGCTTCGAGGTTCAGATCCACTACTGTCGTGCAAGGAACTGACTTCAGTCATATTGTCCACTGAGAGAGGAAAATTAGAAAAGAAATGCAGGTCAGACGAAATAAAATTGAGTTTGCAGCTATCAATGTGCAACAATCACTAACCATTGTTGAAATGTATGCAATTATATCTTGTATTATTAAATGCAGTCAGATTTCACGTACATGATGTGGCAGGATGTGGAAGTTCCTGTAACTGATTTTTTTTCCTGGGTAACATTTAACAGCTACAAACCACAAGTGCATGAAGTGGTAATGAATAACGAAACGTGAAACACATGACATCACGTACAGGATTTTCCCCATCACAACTACAATTCCAGATTTAGACAATTAAGCTCTAAGAAAGCCAAATCTGTATGAGTCCCAATGAAATATTTTACATATCTATATATATGTTCCTTTCTCTCTCTTTGTCTTTATAACAGGAAGAGAGAAAATGATCTTCTTAAATTATACAACCATTATATATTATATGTCCACAAACAAAACTATTAGATAGCTGCTATGTCACTTTAGAGCAGAACGATTAGTATTTTAATTAATTTAAAAAAACATAAAGAATATTTACCATTTGGATTAATTGTGTCAGACTCGTGTCAGACAGAAAGTCTTGGAGTTAATTTAGCATTTACATTAATCTGACTTATTTTAATCAATTACCTGGCTTCAATGATCATAATCTACTGTATCATTTAACAAAATTGTGAGGATAAAAACTTAAGTTAAGAATTTTATTCGCAGTTACTTTTATTTTTATGACTCATGTATTCAAAATTCAACCAATCAATGTATAAAGGACTTCCAGCCACAGCAGACCTAGTCGCTAGTTAGGCTATGCAGTTTATCACGTTTTTCTGCATAACTGAGTTCAACCATTATCACCAAAGTCTAGCCAGGGAGGTGAAGTACTACATCTGTCACATTTAACTTTTTTTGTTTTTGTTCTTTTTAAATGATGGCTAACGAGATTAGTAACGTATTTTAGGACTTATAAATGTGCTAGATAAAATGTAAAATATTATAGAAACAACCTGACACCGCTGGGTAGAAATAAAGGCTTAAAAGGTGTCATAAACTTAGGGCCGACCCCTCCCCACGCTGTGCTGTGTGAGTGAAACAAAAAGACACACGCAGCTCAGTGGAAATTCCCCACAGAGTATTTGGGTGGGGGTCTCAGTGTAGGCAACTTGAGATGGTATGGTCTGGAGAGGAGATGGCCTTTTATGACCGGCAGGAAGTCATGCACGAAGAGAGACAAGCACAGGCTAGCACATCCACACACACTCACTCACGTGCTCGCACATACACACACACACAGGTACACACATGCAGGCACTCACATGCTCACATACGCACACACACACAGTGTTTTGGGGTTTACAACACACCACGTGGGTTTTATGATGGGGGTCGCTTCTGTTTTGAGGACAAAGGAAAGCTGAGATCTGCAGGTGACAGCCGGGTCATGTTGATCTCCCTTGTGGAAGTTTTTATTAATGGTTAGGTGAATAAATAGTTTTGTAAAAGTGATCTACTGAGTCCGGTGTTGTCTATGGAGGCCCGACGAAAAAAACAAAAAAACTAAAACGGGGTGAAACTGCTTTTGTGACATGAAACAGCTATGTTATTAACAAGACTGCGGTGAATGTCCTTTACAATCTAATCTACAAAAGCAGCACTTAAATAATTTTACACCTGTGACCACATGTTAATTTATTTCTGCACACATTGGTCTGCCACACATGACTAGCAGGAAGCAATCAGTTACTCACAGCGCTGAAAGTTGCCAGGTCTGGATGGGTCCATATTGGCAAGCTCCCTTTCCATATAGTAAATGGCACGTGTTGCGTTCCCATCAGGGTCCACCTGGATTCGAAAACCACTTCGAGCTGAAGTGAGGAGAGTAAGTTCAAATATAGTGAATGATTTCAGCTTCTTTCAGTATTTACATAATCTTATCCAAACTATCAAAGAAAGCTTCCGTATTTGTGATAAGCTGAAATTCCCTTTATTGCACGGGCTAGTCATACATTGCTTTTTTCAGCCTAATGTGCTGTGCTTTGTTTATAACAAGCTGTAAATTAGTGAGACTTTATTAAGAGAATAATCAACAAAGATGTTTTGTTTACAAAACTTTTTTTTTAACCAAAAAGTGTAAATAGTTTTCCTTTGATTTTTTTT
>VUQR01010162.1:0-19238 GCA_015108515.1 Hemichromis elongatus | reverse complement strand
GATGTCTGTGTATGTTTGGTCAGAAGGTTCCTTTGTAAGTGCGCGTGTGCGGCATGCTGCCTGCTGTAACCATAATTTCCTTCGGGATTAATAAAGTATTTCTTATCTTATCTTAAAAAGCTATTTTTGAACAAGTTTATCGTGTTCATACTTAAAGCTCTCATGGAAACAACACAAGTAAAAACTGAGAATCACATTACCAACGTAATAGTGACATTTAATTACAGGTTTTCAATCCATATAATGTACAGCACACTGTGCAGTTACAGCCCTGATATGAAGAAATTACAAAGCTGGACCGATATCAACATAGTTATAATTCACAACACCAAAACCATATAAATATAACTTTGATTTTCAAATCAACATTAAACACAACAAAGTGTCATTTGACTATTTACATGATTATTACACATTTAAATATTCAATTTTAAAATCTTTTAAATATAGCTCTTTGTGCTAGGTGGGTTATCTTCACAGGTAAAGGTAGTCAATCAGAGAAGAAGATGACAAGAAAAGAAACTTTTTCTTGTGAAAGTGAGATTAAAATAATTTTTGTGGTGAAGTGTTTGAATGATGGGTGGTGCAGAAGACGATCACACTATGAGTTGCTGTAAGGTTATGAGACATTTTTTGTCCAAATATTATATTCCTCTTACAGCAAAGCTGCGAATGACTCTCTAGTCTCTCGGCCTGCTCACCCAGTTCCCGAGAAAAGTCGCATCCACTCCTTGGAGAGTTCACACAGCCACACCCACTCTACCCAGAGCAGACATAACATGAAACTGCTTCTCTTGCCATAAAACTACTGCATGAGAACAAATCTTGATGTAGATAAACCGAACGTCTGCAGACTCATGACGGTACAGTTGAGTGCCACAAAAAAAGCTGAGAGTTTTTGAAAATCAAACAGGTATCAGCTTAATTAGAGCTCATAGACATTGAAGGAGTTTTCTGTGTAGTTAGACTGGAAGCTAACCCTCACTGTACTGTTCTCAGCCAGCAAGACTTCAGAGAACAGAAACACTACTTCAGAATTAATTTGCTCTTTTTTGAGTTCTATTTGGTGTCTCTTTTCTCCCCATATTTGCTCCAGAACAATTGTCTTTTCTCCACTGAAATCTGGGACCCTCACCCATCCGTAGATAAGATAGTTTGCAGTTTTATTTGCTGTGAAGATCTCATATCTTCCCGGCTCATTAGTCACTGCAGAAGAAATGAAAATATCTCCCATCAACACAAGGCAACATTTACATCTGATGAGGTTTTGGAAGCAGCTGAAATCTAAACAACACTTACTTTTTAGTTTGTAAGCCATGATGACTTTTGATGTGTCACTCAGTGTTTGAGCATCCTGTAGACAGATTAGTTATAAACATAAGTGAAGAAACACAAAGGCAGGGGAAAAATCGTTGAGAATTCGTATTCAGAAGACTTTCTATGGTTGATGTGAAGTGTTTCTTACCTGGTTCCATGAGGGTTTGGACAGAAAATAATAAAGGATGAAGCTCGCAGCCAGAGCCACAATTAACCCTGCCATGAGAGCCAGTGCACACTTCAAGCCATGTGAACCTCTGGGCTGAAGTCTGTCTTCCCCACAGTCTGTCTGGATTTTCACCTCCACTAGTTTCTCCTGCTGTTCTGCCTGTTGTCTGTCCATATTAAGTGAAGTGTTTACTTGCTGTGTGCTGCTCCTAATATAGCCCAGATCTTCCCACACACAACTGTGAAAGTGGGAATCCCAAGCACAATTCCCGCCCCCCTGCAACAAAAAGCAAACAGAAAGGGACAAGGGAATCCCTCTACGCCTACGCACAAGAGCTGGTTTAATGATTACCTTCTTTCCTTTTCTGTTTTTGTCTATGGCAGTTTATTTTGGCAGCCTCTTTCAGGATCCAGAAAACATGTGGGTAACAGCTCCCTAGTGGAACAAAACAGCCATCGATTCGTACTTGTTTATTTGGAAGTTCTCATTCCATAAAACCAGGGGTTTTGATTGAAATGAGATTAAAGTTTTTCTGTGCGCTGTTGGAAGTCAAAGTTAAACAAAAAAACCCATAGGAATTATGACAAATAAAACAAATAAAATAAAAACATGAAAAGATCAGACCACTTCTGTTACAGGTGTAAATAAGTGCAATCTCTTAAAGTTGTAGCACACAAATCCTTGTGTCCATAATAAATATATCAGTCAGATATTCACTGCAAATAAGCATTGTGATTATGAATGCGTGTGTTATTTCTGAATTTAGTACAGTTCTGCATCACAGGACAATATAAAGTGATTACAGTAATATAGTAATGTAGTAATGTTGGAGTGCTTTACGCCCAACAATACAAGTGTACTGCATGTCCACTAGTAGTGTTTGTGCTCATGTGCACTCAAATAGCATGTGGCATTACGGGCATTTCAGGGAGAAAAGATTTAAGCTGTGGCTACTTTGGCTAATTCTTGTTCGCAGCAAGCATCTGCTGATGTTACCTCCAATTTAACACTTGCTTAAAGCTGGAAATGCGTGTAAGTTTGACTGTCGACAAAAAGAGTGGCACACTCTTTTGTGCACATGTCATATGCAAGACTGGGGATGTTCTGTGCTTTTATTATAGCCTATGCTCGGATCGCTTCTTATGATCTGGCAATGAACAGTTTACATACTTGCTATGAGCACATGTATTGCTATTGAGCTTCTGGGATGCAGTTAGTTATAGTCCAGTGAAGTGACGGAGAGGATTGTGAAATGATTGCTGAAATGATCACACTTCTACTTTAAGTGTGGAAAAACTGACTCACATCCATGCTGTAACTCTAAAGACCTGTAAAGGCTTGTGAAGATGGATCTAATTATTGTCCCTTGAAGATCGGGGGAGGAGATGATTGTGAAATACACTGCAAAAACTCAAAATCTTACCAAATCTGCCAATGAAACAAGATTTTTTTTTCACTTAATACAAGTGAAAAATCTCTAGTTTTTCTCCAGTTTCAAGATTAAATGTCTTGAAACAAGTTCATTTAGCTTACTGAAGTGTTGCCCTTTAGCTTTTTGTATCTTATTATAAGTGTAATGAGATGATTTTGACTAGAAATAAGACAAATATACTCGGTAAGATTTTGAGTTTTTGCAGTGTAATGGAGGGAATATTACTGAAAATGTGGACTTCAATTCTGTAAAAGCTTGACTCACATCCAGGTTGTATGTGGGAATAATTGTAAATGCTTGTTTACTGTACATGCTCAGGCCAGTTTGGTATTTTTCTTGCACTTTGAAGCCCCTATGACCTCAGGTGTCTCCTATGACACATGCTGCATGTAGCGTGAATTATGTCACAGAATTAAAGATTTAGTGAGATTGCACAATAACATTTGGCATGAAGCATTTACATTTACATGTACTGTCTTGTCTGGTGGTGTCACCTGTTTTACTCAATCCCACATTTAAAAAAAAAAAAAAGCTCGACTGAAACAAAGATAAACAAGAACACGAAAATGGTATTTCCATATCTCTCTCTCTCTGTCTCTCTCTCTCTATCTCTCTCTTAGTCTCTGTGTTTTAGGTTTTCTGTTTCACCCATTTACCAGGAAATTCCTCCAACAGAGAAACTGACTGCATTTACATCACATCGTGTTATTGTTCCGCCCACGTGTGCAAAGGAGTAGTTCTTGCATCAGCACTGCTTTTTTTATATCGTCTGGCTCTATTCCAACTAGAAAGGTTGGGTCACAAGCTTTAGGACTTGCTACACATACATACACATGCATGCACGCACACACACACAAGAACTCCCTGTTAATGCATCCAAGTCTTCTGCACTTCCTTATCAGATTTGTCTCTTCGGTTTCATCGCTGATCAGATGAGAAGTTACGACAGGTTTCACACAGCCTATTACAGATTTCCAAAGTAAATCTTCAGGGAAAATCAGGTAACATTCAAGTTTTAATGCTGAAGTATTTACACAGTATAAAAATACAGCAGGCTGGTTACATATTAAATATTATAAATATTCCTCTTCATTTTTACGTGTGCCGCTTTTCCATGAAATCTCATTTGTGTCACAATCTGCAGAATTTCAGTAACCAGAGAAAATGAAACTTGCTCCAGTCTATCAGTCAGTGTGGTTAGACAGCTAACCAAACTGACATCATGCATTTCTGGTAACATGTGCCATAACCATGCCTGAAGCGAGCTGTAAGGTCACAGAGGCAAGTGTCACCTAGTTGTGTTTAGAGCTGTCACAGAGTAGCCTCCTGTGTGTAGGAGTTGTGAGAGCACATGGTTTGTGTGTGAAGCAGCGTACCATTCGATGAGGCAAAGCAATCTTCATTAACTCATTTCCCAGACTGCACATTCTCACTTCCTCTCCTCATGTTGCAGTCCCTCCCACCGAAGAGGAGGTGAAAAAGAGGCACAAGGAGAGAGGAGTCGAGGGAGCGGACAGTTATATAGTAAATTAAATATCCTCGCCTAGGAGCTGTCAGCTTAAGCAGTGTCAGTTAAATAATAACTACCTCTCTCCTCTGATCTCCAGATGCATTTTAGGAAATGAAACATCTTTCAACATGTATTGAAAGTGGGTCATGGACACAAGAAGAGAGGACAGTTAAATAAGTAGTTAAATAAGAAATGTGCTTTGTCACTATCTATATGAAATATCCAAAACAGTAAAGGCTGACAACATGTTAAATATGCATACTGTGGGCTTTTTGAAGTCTGCTGCTATCATAACAGGCCAGGGTTAGCTATCGTTTTACAGAAAGTACTGATTACGCAGCATATTTTCAATAATTGCAGGCAGAGTAAAAATTTAAAAATTTTGGAAAATCGTGAGATAATTAGTGTCTTTTTTTGTGTGTGAAAATTAAAAGTTAGTTTGGAGTCTGCAACAGGATTCTGGCAGCAGCATGATGCTTGATCCTAACATTCAGGTAAGGATAGTGAACAATCAGTGAGCACACAGGAGCCGGAACAAGGAAGCAGTAGGAGCAATAGAGGCAAACCTGAATCTGACCTGTGAGCATTTCTCATTGTGTGAGCTCACGGAATAATCTGACAAGGAGTGGTTGCACAAGCCGGAGTTAGTAGACTGTGGGCGTTGTAGGCTGTGAATGAGATTACGAAATGCAGGTGTCATACCCAGGGGCCAGGAGGAAAACGAGAAGAAATTTCACCCCAAAGTAGAATGACAGACAATTTAAACCAGATTGGGCTCCTCTGGAGACATGAGACAGCATGACTGCAGTTGTGGAAATTTCAAGGTTTTTTCAGTTAAATGACAGAGACTGGAAGAAAAATGAAAAGCCATAAATGCAGCACAGGCCTCTTTTTATTTATTTAAAGTTTAAACCCACAAATATTTAGATCACCTCTTAAAAGAAGAGATGTGAACAAAATGCAAGTTTGGGGGCATTTGCAACACACGTGCATAATTCAGTGATCACAAATAGCAAATGTTCGTCCTGGAGTCAAGTTGGGGTGATATGTACACACAGGCTTGTGGAGAATCTTTTACCTTATGTTGCAAGCATACAAAACTACAGAAAGTTGCATGCATCTCCATTTGTATGGGTCAGTCATGTTGCAAGACAAGACATTGTTTGCTGTCAAAGCAAAGACTGATAGATTGTTGAAATGGGATCAGGCTTGCGTGGTTGGAAAAGAGTGTTTGAATAGTCTCATAGTTTGCACTATTGATAACAAGCAAATAAACTGCTACAACTATCTACCCACAGTTTCTGCCAAACAAAGTGGTTAAGATTAATTGGCTTGTACCAAAATGAAATGGTTGGCATTCACATGGAAATTACATCACTTACAACAGACCACAAGTTTTTATGATTAATTAATGACTCCCACCATGGCCAGGTCATAGAGGGTAGGACGTTTTAGAAGTTGAGCAATGCTCAAGCCAGATCATTTATTTGTTACAGTTGATTTTTTAATAAATATCTGTTAATGGTAGCTTACTGTATTTCTCTCCTCCAAAAAAAGGCTAAATTCTCCCATTCTTAAAAATAATCAGAAAATACAACATCGATTGTTAGCTGATTATTAAATGTGTGTTCTAGAAATTTAAACCCTAGTTTAAAGACAGGAAGTCATTTTTAATTTACATAAAAATGTGTTTTCAACTACGCAGATTTGACCACTGTACATCATGCAAGGCATTAATGAGGTTATTGTGTGGAAGAAAATTATGAAACTTTATTTTTTTTATGATTTCACAATAAATGTTCCAAGAATACTGTATCACTCTATCATGAGCTGCAAGTTTCATTAGGTAACTGTGATCAAACTACAAAGCCTTCCTGTTGTATTAACTCTGCAATACAGTTAATTCCCTATTTTTAATCCCTGAAACCTCAGTCATCTCTGCTGCAGAGCTGCCACTCCTGGCTTTCATCATAATGGTTGTTTGGAAACTGCACTTGAGGAGTCATTCTTGAAATTTAGTTTTTTATCAACAGAGACATTCCTGGAGAAGCTGAATATGGCTTTTTATTATATAGTAAAAAACTGAATGTATTAACACTAGAACTGCCAGCGGGGGTCATTTTGACCCCATCCCACAACAACAACAGGGATATCTTAAAGATTTTAAGTTGTTAATGTCCACCTATTTATGAAAAAAGTTTTACAAAATACATATTTAAGATTAAATGTTAGGCATTTCATTAAATTAACAACATTTTTTTTTTTTACTTCTACTTCCTCCATCTCACTATCTTACTCTGTCACATTAATTGTCTGCACGTCCATCACTGCATCTATAAATCTTCTCCGTGGTCTTCCTATTTTCCTTCCTTTTCCCATCACAGCCTGGTCTCAGGTGAAGGTTGCAGAGGTTGAGGTGGAAGCAGGGTTACTAAGTGCCACTATCTCCAAATAATACATCATAGCAGGTGTCTCGACCACCCTGCAAACCTTCCCTTTCACTCGTACTGCCGTCCCTTTGTGACAAATCACACCTGGCACTCGTCTCAACCCACTCCACCCACCTCCTCTCCAGTTCTAGTTTATGTCACACACTCAATTTTCTATGTGACCAATGAACTCATTTTAGGAAAAGTCATAAAACGTGAGACGATGAGGTTTTATCTGAATAGAGTCACATCATTTTTTAAATGCCAAGTAATCAAAATACATCCAATACTTCTTTGAATGGTTAATTTGCTACTCGAAAACATCTCCAGGATGATCTGATAAATGTGGTTAACAGTTCATTATCAAGTGATTTGGTCTGATATTTAAAATATGTTAAGTTTTAAAACATACAATCAAAGACAGTTAAACTCATAAACTGTTAATTAACAGTAAAATCAACATCATGAGCTTTTAAATATCATCAATCTTATTCCAGCTGAGGTTTTATTGTGTCAGGCAAGAATTAAGTGCACTACAGTAATCCAATCACCACAGAAAAACCCAATTAGTGATGCAGATAGTAATGCATTGAGCTTTAACTTGCATAAAAAATAAACATAAATATAAAAAAGAATGAAAGAAACCATACTAGATGATAAAATTATTGGGCTGATAAATATTTAGTTGAAAACTGGGGTTTCTGGAAGAGTTAGCAAGCTTAGGTGAGAGAGGAAAATAACAAAGAAATCTAGGTAGGTGTAGGAGGGTTAATCCAAAGGTCTCACACTACATCAATGACTCAGAAGCACAGGAACTTAAAAAAAACATGTGTTTACATTCAGAAGTATACCAAAAATCTGTTATCTACATTGGCGTTCCTAATATCAGAGTTCATATTAAGTTCGGCACGCATTGACACACAAACAGACATGTTTGTGGCATCTTGATGCAACAGTTAAAAGTAAGTGGTTCATAATTACAACTAACAGCAAGTATTGAAAGGTCACTTAACCAAGGTGGCAACTTTTGACAATTATTCTGTTAGCATGTTACCTGTAGGGAAAACCTGTAGCTGAAACTGATGTTAACTTGAAACCACCATGGAGTAATTGCTCACCACACAGGGATTTACCCCGTACCCTCTCTGAATATCCAATTTTAGCCATACAGTCAACAAGGCTTTTTTTTAAGACCGCTGTTTTGTAATGAATCTCTGACCTGAAGTGGACAGGGTAAAATGAGTAGTTCTACTGGAAACCTTTGACATACTCATGTCCCTCTCAAAAACCTGATCAAGCTGATCTACCTGCCAAACTCATAAAGCTGCCACTTGTGGTTCACACTGCTTGTAAAAGTTTGTTTGCTGCACACAGGTGCTGCAAAACAATGCGAGCAGATCTGTGCAACCGCACTAAAGTACAGGGTGCACGCGATATTACTAAAAGCTGGCATGTGAACAACAATTCTAGTAACATGCCAAGTGTGACGCTTACTTTATTTGACATTTCAGATCACCGACAGTAGCAGCAGAACTCCTCAACCACCACAGGCACAGTTAGCAAGCAAGTAAAAATGATCCAAGTTGAATCTTAACGAAATTCAGCCCAAAAGAATCACCAAACTCTTTATTTTTTCTCTGCACGATTCATATGAATTCAAATGAGCCTCTCCCGTGGCACTTCTCTGATGTACCTGCATTTAATCTGTTTTATTGAGGTTTCAGATCACAGATGTCACATGCAAAATAAGGCTTGACTTAACTTTTGGACTTTGAACTCATCAGTTTTACAGTCTTCTAACTGACAAAGTCTGGCATGCTACAAGGAAGTATGTAAAAGATACACCATTCAGTCATCGAAAATTAGGTATTCATTTTTTGCTCGTTGTTTGTTGTTTTTGTGTTTGTTTTGTTAGAACTTACTACAAAAATTATAACTTTACAACAGCAGACGAAGCACTTCTTTACAATGAAGGAGAAACAAAGGGGAACAATATGAAGGTGCTGTGTTGGCTGTATGTGACCTCTGGTATCAGTACAGTTAGATTGGCAGGTAAGCTGTCTAGCCAACCAGCGTGTCTTAATTTAGACATTTAAATTAATTTCATAGTTAAATTAATTTTAGTGCTTCCATTATTACGAATAACGCCTTTAGCTTTTTTTCTTGATGCCCCTAATACTTTCTGTGGTCACAGAGTTCAGTACCTGCAAATCTGTGGTTACAGACCACAATGCTACCTGCAAGTTTCCTTAAGCAAACCTGCAGCTCAGTATGAGATTAAGAGCATATTCGTGGAATTTACCGAGGATAAAAATATGAAAAACAATTCTCTGAGTAGTCAAAGTGAAAACAAAGAAAAAATACAACAACAACAAAAGCGTTCTTTCTCACCCAAAACATCAAAGCTGTCATTTTTTTTTCACACACTTATACGACATGCAATATTTTGGAAAGGTTATAGGCTGTGTGTTATCTGTGATCTCGTCTTCAGCAGACAAACAGGGCTTACTTTATCCTTACACATGTATATCTTACACCATCTTTGTGAAATTGATAATTTTTTGTCTGGCATTTGCAGCTCTAGCCTTTCGAACACCTCCCATTTCCAAATGGCTCACATACTGTATGTGTATCAAACAATGACAGCTTGTTAACACTTTGGAGCATGTGTCAAAGAGCAGGCTAGTGTACAGTGAGTTCTCGCTCACACAGTGAAAGAGGCAATTTTAGTCATCACTTTAACTCCAGTTTTTTCCCATGTATGATTACTTAATTACTTAAATTTAGAGCACTCTATAAAAAGAATGGATTATCTTGCTGTACTTCTATGTTGTTGGCCATTTTTGATTGATTGCACCGGATACTAGATTGCCGGCTTTATTTGGCCGGATGTCTTTCGCAGTCATCACAACCTGCTAAACTTTGACCTCACTGTGAAATGATTTACCTGAAGGGTGTTTTATGATGTCAAGTTATTGCAGACGTGTTCAAAGGTTTATCTCAACCTGAAAACTAGAAATCAAGCATGCACAACGTGATGCAATAGTTCGCTACTCTAAAAGAGTAGTGAAAATACTAGAAACACCTTTGACTACAATAGAGTAAATGCAATTTCATAAGGTTATGTGAGCTCACAGTGACTTTGGGGGCTTTTTTTTATATTGCTGATATTCTGGGATTTTCAGAGCAACTGTATCTAGAGATTTGTCAGAAAGGTGCAAATAACAAAAAGGAAAGTCTTCAGTGAGTGGCATTTATGTGGAAAAAACCTTTGTCATAATGAGATGGTCAGGGAGAAGGTCAGACTGCTTGGAGCTAAAAGAAAGGCTGTTGTAGGTGAGATTATGACTGTTTACTACTGCACTGAGCAGAAAGAAAATCTCAGACATGTCAAACCTTGAGGTGGATGGATTTGCAGACAACCACTTTACTTTCAATTTTTGTCAGCAAAGAGCATCCGAAAGCACAAGTGGGCACAGGCTCACCAATGCCAGATAGCTAAAGCATAGAAATACAGATCCCGAGCTACTGACTTGTCCCATTATTTGGCATTAATTAATGAGAAGATGTTACACACAAAGAACCCCATATGAGAAAATTCTGAGACTCTAAATATTCCAGTTGTCCTCTCCCATTAAAGTGAACAAACAATAGCACAAAATAGACGTATTAGTCCTTCTTGAGGCCTTTGTACCATTGACGTTGTTACACTGACAAATGCATCCTGTGCTGGAGAGGGTCACAACTGTAAACCTATTTTAAGGTTCTTGCTTTTTGTATGACTTTTCATTGCATGCCATTATTTGGCATTTGATCAGTGCTTTTTAAAATGCACTTTGCTAATAAAGCTCTAATGATGTCAAACTTTATGCAAGTAATGTATAAATTGTGAAGTGAACTTTTTGAACCTTGTGTTGGTTAAAAATCACCAAACCATAGTAAGATTTGACAGAAGATTTTTTTGGATCCATGCATTCATGTTGTTTGTGTTATATTACGGCCAACACAGCAGACTCATCAGACCGGGTAATATTTTTCAAATCTGCTGTCAAATTTTTGTGAGTCCGAACAAACTGCAAAGTCACTATCACAATTTAAACTTCACCAGGTCGTCTTGATCATGTCGCCCTGCAGTTGATTTGTTAGTTAGACATCTGGATTAACAAGAAGCTGAACAATTGTACATAATAAAAACTAGGTGCATATATTGATTTAAAATAACTAGCTGGGGTCATTCCTAGATAACTGCTGAGGTCCTACACTAAACTTTTGCTGAAGCTACGTGAATCAGCATGCATCCATCCAAGTGTTAACAGAGCAGGCTGGTTACAGCATAACAGAGTGGGGAATTCCTGTTTTTGATGCTTGTGACGTATGTGCTGCAGCCTGTTTTATTACTGTTGATTGTCATGTGCATCCCTTTATGGACAAACATTTATTATCTTCTAACATTTTCGTCTCTAAACAATAAAACTAAAGTGGAATCCCCAGTCACTAGCACTGATTTCGGTAGCAAACAGGATGTTTCTGTCCTTCTGAGAGTTATCGGTGCCAGGGCTGGTTAATCAAGGGCTTTTCTGCAGCTACAGCGACAAAACATCAAAGCTCAGATATTAGTATTACAGGTATTTCTCTAAAACTATGGGGAATGTTGTAAAAAAAAAAAGTCACACACCATTTACATTTACAAGGATATGATGCACAGTCACTGTTTTCATCTAGATATAAAAATGGTTTTAAATTTTTTTTTTTAATTTTTTTTTATTTATTTTTTTGCCTGTCCCGTTAGGTTCTTTTTGCCATCAGAATTGTTGTCTAACGGCCAAGACAGATGCCCAACAGATTTACTTTACCAAGTGGTCCATCCCGGCCTTGCCGTATTGGACCATTTGATTGACCTTTGTTTTCATTGTTTATTTTATTTTTAGTTCCTACATACGGGACAGACATGACTGGGGGACAGAAAAGGGAGCAAGAAAGAGAGGGAGGGAAAGAAAAACAGTGGGGAAGAGAAAGGGTAACAAAAGGGCACGAAAGAAAATAGAAAAACAAACGAACAGGGGGGGCAAAGAATACTTATGTACATCAATCACCTGGATCACCTGTTAAGAGAGAGAGAGAGGCACCACCGGTCCCTCTGACCACCACCAGTAGGCAACGGGTGAAGTGTCTTGCCCAAGGACACAACGACCAAGACTATCGGAGCCGGGGCTCGAACTGGCAACCTTCCGATTACAAGACAAACTGTCCCTATATGTCTGCTCTGGTAGAGGCTATGGCATTTATTTATATAATAACAAATAAAAGTGGGAAAAGGACAAACTTGAGAGGAACCGGTGGAAGATTAAAGCGCATCTGAAGAGATATTGTTGACTCTCACTTTCTGAGGTCTATCCACAGGCGGAAACACAGCTGACACTAATGTGACTGACAAGACAGGAGAAGCAAAACTGAGTATAATAAACATTAAACAGAAGACTATCAAAATAAAACAGGAAGTACAAACACTGACAGACTAAGAAAATCGTAAACACAAAAACTGGGTTGAAAAGTATTTAATACATGAAGTTAAAATTTCATAGCTCATTGTTTATGTTTAAACGTTTGTATAAAAAGGCAGAAAATATTCTAAAAAATTAGCTAATTTGAAATGGGGTTGTCCATATACCAGTTTGAAACTATTGATTCACACTCACATCAAGATTCAAGATTCAAAGTTGTCTTTGTTGTCCAACAACAGAAATTTTGTTTTGCCAGAATTCAAATATTAGTGCAGACCTTACTTTTGTAGCCTAAAGCGCGAGAAACATTCGACCAGTTGGTTTTCTGTGAAATGAAAGGCTGGTATGAATCACAACTGTCATCCTTGTGGTGGGGCCACAGAAAAGTGAGCTGATTTTGATCCTCATCATTAAGGGATCTGTCTTTAGACTGTTTTTAGATCTTTCTGGTCACTGAAGCAAAATAGGTGTCATAAAAATGTTTCCAGTGTTTCTGAAAAAAGTGACTGAACTTCTTACAAATTTAAAGACTTTAAAGAATTCCAGTCACTTTCTTTCGGTGTTCCTCAGACTACCATGACCTAGATGACTGAGAACTGAGAACACTGTGATCTGAATGAATCACTGCATTGTGGTGTCAAACACATTTGGCTTTTGCAAGAACAGCTATATAAAATCTCTATAAGCTCCTCTTGTTCATGTGAATCTTTAATCTGTTTATTTATTAATTTCTATTTGTTTTATTTCAGTTATTACGTTAAATGTGGTATTATTAAAAAAAATAGAGCACCTGGAACACAAAATTAAAAAATACACAGTAACATCAATCAAAAGTTTTCTTAGAGAGAGAGAGAGAGAGAGAGAGAGAGAGAGAGAGAGTTAGTGTGAGAATGCCTGTGTATTTGTCCAGAATGTACGCAGTACGAGTCGAGAATAGGGTCCACAAACTATTAAGGCAGCCTAGAAATCTGAATTTTGGCATGTGTGACTCATCTTTTTTAGAAAGGTTCATAAATGACCATTTGCTTTGGTCCTGGACATCACAGGAAGGCAGGTGTGTGCACCCTCATGGAAAATACTGGTCTCAGCTGGAGAAATAGAAAGATAAATAAATAAATAATATTAATACAGTGTAATCAGGAACCATGTAATCACCAACAACGTGCCTGAGAGCAACACCAAGCCATAGTAGGTTAACATTCTGAATTTCACAACTTATCTTTGCATGTGTGTGTGTGTGTATGTTTGTTCCAGGGGTGTGGCTGGTGTTCCTTTTTTTCTGTTAGTAATTACCTCACTTCTTTTCTATCAGTCCACCAACTCAAGTTGTCAGTGTTATCTCACTATCTGTCATAGAGTCTGGGGGTGTGACTGACCTGAGGCTCCGACCAGAAGGCAGTGGGTTCTCAGTTGTGATCCTTGCATACTACACACCAAGGCTGTAGGAGAGCACGCTCTCCACTGAAGAGCAGTAAAAGCCCTGCAGCAAGTCCAGCTTAATCTTTCTCAGGACACAGATGAAGTGCAGCAGCTTCTGAGCCTTCTTTATCAGGGCGTTGGTGTTGTGGTTCCAGGTGAAACTGATGGAGATGTTGGTGCCCAGAAACCTGAAGGCGGAGACAGATTGTACCCATTCTCCATTTATAAAGACATGGGTGTGGACCTATCTGTGCCTGTTCTTTTGTTTAGGAAATTCAGCTTCAGGTTATTTTCTGAGCATCAGCAGGACAAGTTCCCTACCTCTGCCCTATACGCTGTCTTATCTGTATCAGTGATGAACCCAACCAATGGTGGTGTTATCGGCATATTTGATGATGGCCTTGGTTGCAGCCACTTTGGGTAAAATTTTTTCCAATTAAATGTCTAGAGAAGCTAGAGAAGCTTTGAGGATGTAGTAGAAGGCTGGCATGAGGAACGCTAAACAAAACAAAACGATCACAACTCCAAAAACACAGAGAAAAGATGGAAAAGAAAATATAAAATGATTAAGATCAACATATAACAGACTACTTGTAGATAATGATTTCAATTTATTTTGGTGGCATTTTAGTCACAAACTTGATGAAACATAATTTCTAATTATCATCACATTACTTTTGAATGTTTGACACTTTGCGCAATGGTCTCTAGCCTGTGTGATATACTTTTTAGTTTCAGAAGAAGTAAGGGAAAATAAACCAAAGAAACATGGAGTGAGGAAAATTATTTACAATAACACATATGACCACAAAAGGGCAAAAGAAGAAAAAGTAAAACCTGAAAGTGGCACAGCTTACTGATGACAACTCCTCCAGCTGGACTGTAAACTCCTGTCTGGGAGTTCACAGCTGTCCTGAAAGTGAAAGGAAACATAAGAATATTAATAATATAACTACATACACTTTCTGATAAACCATATCAGATTTATAAAACAAAAAATTATGATCCAAAGGTTGGACATACACAAAGATTGCTATGAAATTTTAGCTTCATAAATCAAAGTCCTAGATGTTAAACAAAGCTTTGTCCAGCTGACTTTTGCACATTGAAATCCGAGGCAATGTTTAAATATGAAAATCTCAAAAACTAAATAAAAGCCTTAATTTTTTTCTTCACTTGACTTCCTTACAATTTAATCATGTTATAAGTTTTATATAAGCACCTACAGTAAAGCTGTGGACTTTCTTACCCCATCAGTGTAATCCGGATGAGTGTTTTTACACTATATAACTACTGGCAATAGCTGTTCAGGATGCTTATTTTACAGCTTTACACATGCTTCAAGCTTCAAGTATAGGCTGTTTTTGATTATGCCTGCCTAAAAGAAAGATCCGCTCTTTTTTTAATTATTTTAAGCTGCAAATCTGTCACTGGGGTTAACCATCTTTCCAGAGTTTTCGGTAAAACCAGGTGTAAAGTGGATGCAAAATGAACAGCATTTATTTCAAATACTTTGGTACTATGAATTATTAAAAAACAAAACAAAAAAACATTGTTAGTAGATGTGTGAATGAACAGGCTGATAAAGATTTTTGAGTACATTTTAATCAATTTCACATTATTTGAATAACATATGATGCTATAGTTTAGCAATTAGTGATTAAAATATTAGTGTTTTATAAATGATATTCTTTACAGAAGACTATGAGAGCGATCAAATAAAGGTTTCACACTTTTTATTCTATCATTTATTTATTTAATAACACAAAATTTACAGCAGTAAGGAAAATTTACAAAATCAAAATACAAAGAATAATATGTACACATAAGGATCGACATCGCTTATGCTTTTTACAGTGCAGCAATTTTATTACAAGTTTAATTATTTTCTGTCTTTTTAATAAAGGCAAATGAAGTTTTAAAATAAGGCATGACAAGAATGGATTTTGCAATGTTTGCAAAGCTTCACTCAGTCCTTTCCTAAAGAAACACACAAAAAAATAATTAATTCAAAACAGTTCATAATGGTGAGAAATTAGCTCTGAGACATGAATATAACTCACCTGTTGTGGTTTGTAAGATGGTTTCATTGAAATTCCTTTGAACTGACAAAAAACCCAGTATTAATTCCTCTTATTTCAGAAAGCATCAGGAAATATTAGTATATTTTTTTTGCTATTTGTTCAAAAAAGTTTATTTTAGTTTAACCTTTTTCTGAAGTTTCCAAATTTAGGGGTGAGTTCATAAATGAAAGTTTTCTTTTGATCATATTACAGGATCTTGAAACTGATTTGATCAAATATTTACCTTCACAAATAACTCCGGCATCTTCGCCATGACCACAGTTGTGGACCCCAAACCCAGGATGGCTGCATTGTGTTATTGAGAGCTCATTTCCAAAACATCCTACATCATCCAACCAAATTAGTCCACTGCCCTGTCCAAAAGCTGCATTTTGTAGTGCTGAACGAACGCTTCCACAGCCCAGCTGTCTGCACACCACATTGGCATCATTCAGGTCCCAGGAATCATCACACACTGTGCCCCACTGTCCATTATTAAAGACCTCCACTCTCCCAGAGCAGCGGTTGTCACCATTAACCAGCCTCACTGGTGAATCAGCTAAGAGAAAAACAATAATGGGAATAAATAAAAAATGAATATTGCCAATGGAAAACAAACATGATGGGCTTTTTATGTTGACTCTGTGCAACAACTGCCTGTTTTATGAACAGGAAATTATTAGATGATGAAAAACCCACAGAATAGAAAAATAGGAAAGATCATAGATGTGAATGAGAGCTTTGATAGTTTTACTGTTGCATGTTTTTCGCAAGCTTCTGTTTGTTTATTCTTTTATATTTTCCAGGTTTTTTTTTTTTCACTAAACACCTTAAAACCATTTCAGTTTTTTAGTCTTTATTGTTGTTCTCCAGGTAAATGACGGTGACTAATCACTGATTGCCAAATAAGACAAAAATAAGGGTTTCTGTAAACATTTACCTCAGGAGGTGAATTTACTGGCATTGTGTCCATTATTAAAAGATTAAAAGAGAAAGCATAAAACTTACATTCACAAAGAACAGCAGCATCTTCATTATGACCACAGTTGTGGACCCCAAAACCTGCGTGCAAGCAGTCTGTTAGTGATAATTCACTTCCAGAACATCCTACATTATCCAACCAGATGGGTCCGCTGCCCTGTCCAAAAGCTGCATTTTGAAGTGCCGCTCGAGCTTGTCCACAGCCCAGCTGTCTGCACACCACACTGACATCATTCAGGTCCCAGGAATCATCACATACTGTCCCCCACTCTCCGGCATTGAAGACCAGAGCAGTGACTGTGACCATTGACCAGCCTCACAGGTGAGTTAACTAACAGATAAAAGCAACAAAAAAAACACAACATTAGTCAATACGATGGTTGAGACTCTTAAAACGTATTTTAATAGGCAAGTTCATATAAAACTAATTGTTCATGTAATCATCACCCTGGTGTTTATATTTTTCGCCAGTTATCTTCACATGTTCTTGGGACTGAAATTAAGATTAACTCTATAATGACCGTACCTCTTGTAAAGAAGTACATTTAATCCAAAACAAGATTTGTTTCTGACTTTTCATCGGTTAGTCAAATTATCTCATCTATGTCCCAGAAATTAAGTATGCTCTCAGATAGAAATGTAAATTGAACAGGTGGAAATGAACCATAAAACTTAACTGTATCACAACAAAAAACTTCAGAATCTATAATGGAACCTACATTCACAAATAACCCCAGCATCTTCACCATGACCACAGTTATTGACCCCAAATGGCAGATGCCTGCAGTCTGTCATTGATGGTTCATTTCCTAAACAGCTGACATCGTCCAACCAGATGTATCCACTGCCCTGTCCAAAAGCTGCACTTTGAAGTGCTGCTTGAGCCTGTCCACATCCCATCTGTCTGCACACCACATCAGCATCATTCAGGTCCCAGGAATCATCACACACTGTCCCCCACTGTCCAGCATGGAGGACCTCCACTCTGCCAGAGCAGGGGTTGTTACTGTTAATGAGTCTCATTGGTGAATCAGCTAAAAGAAAAACCAGAAACATTTGATACACATATTAAATGGTGGATCTAGAGAATACTGTCTTTGAAAAACTACAAAAAAAAAACCCAAACTGTTTTCCTACCTTCTAAATGAAAAATATAATGTACATGTGGTCAGCTTTGGATGCACAAAATAAATGTTCTAATGTTTGGTCCAAATCTACGCAAAGTCTTGAAGGATTGAACACAGATTACAAAAATTGATCAGTGAGACCTACATTTACTGGCAATATCAGCAGGAATTCCCATACACTCAGTACATTTAATTTCACTTTGATCTGGCCAAAAACTAAAGTGTTTTTTTCAGTAAGTCCTTTATAAGGTATTAGGAAGTGTCAGACATGAACATAATGAAAACATTTGAAAAACATTGGAAAGCAACATTTTTTCACATTGTGTGCTTTTGATTATCATGAATTTAAAAGATTAACACGCACCAGTTTGATTTAAATCCACTGCATATTACACTGTCAGAATCATCTGTCAGATTAATGACCAGTGAAGCCCCTTTTCTCTGCCTAATTTTGATTGTATCAGAGAAAAAAAAAATACGAGAAGAAGCTTACAGTCACAAACAACACCAGCATCTTCACCATGACCACAGTTGTGGACTCCAAAACCATGGTGCGTACAGTCTGCGATAGATGATTCATCTCCAACACAGCTGACATCATCCAACCAGATGGGTCCACTGCTCTGTCCAAAAGCTGCACTTTGAAGTGCTGCTCGAGCCCGTCCACAGCCCAGCTGTCTGCACACCACGTTGGCATCATTCAGGTCCCACAAATCATCACACACTGTCCCCCACTGTTCACCATAGAGGATTTCTACCCTACCAGAGCAGCTGTCTTCCGAGTTGACCAGCCTCACTGGGGAAACAGCTAATAAATCATGCAAATAAAACATGTGACACAATTGGTAAAAGAAAAACACAGATTAAAGATAGATCTCTAAGAAAATTTTTAAAAGCATCGATGAAAAACTGCATGCAGCAGTTAATTTTATGTATTCATAGAATATACTAGAAGACAAAAATATTTAGTGAAAGTATAGGTGTTACACAGAGAAGTGGTCGAGCGCTTATCCAATTATGGGTAAGTTTAGTTAATTGTTGTGTAAAATCTAGTCTGATATCATTACCGTATCATGACACTGTTACGGCTCAGTGAGGGTGAGCCGTGTGGAGAAGAAAGGGAGGATCCAAACGCAGGCATGTTATAAGTGAAAAGGTGGATTTATTAACAGTGGGAAATTATTAAACAAGGACAGGACATACAACTAACTAAACTGGGAAAACTAACCTATCGACACAAACACGAACACGGAGCACAAAGGAGGGAGAGGCAGGCAGGTGACGAGCGGG
>VUQR01010160.1:0-11435 GCA_015108515.1 Hemichromis elongatus | reverse complement strand
TCGTGTCGCATTAAATCCGTCTTTTACGTCACTGACACAAGACAGATGCCGATTATCAGCGCCGGAGAAAACAAACGAGAAAGCGTGGCGGCGGAAACTAGAGACAGAGCGAGTCAATGGACAGAAACTTAAGTTTTGGACTTGATTAGCACACGGGGAGACAATTCTATTCAAGCTAAACTTTTAGGGTCGTATCGTAACTGGGCTGTGTTCGCCATTTTTACTTCCGTAAACAGAGCGCGTTGTGTGTAACGTCTTCTTTTGCGCATGCGGGCCGCTTTGAGGGCCGTGAACGTTCGAACTAGAGCGCGCTTGCTGTCACATTTTATTTGTAGTGTGAACGACCACACAGAAAAAATCGGATTTGATCAAAAAATTGGAATTGAGCATTAAGACGTGCAGTGTGAACGTAGCCTTTGTCTCTCTTAGGGCTGACACACACACTAATGATGATGTTGACTTCTCAAAAGCTCCCGTATGTTCTACAGAGACCCAGAACTTTTCTTTAATGGTTTATATATTTGTTGGTTATTTTGGTGTAGTGTGAATGGCCGAGGTGGAAGTCTTTTGATAAGGAAAACTATAAAACTTATGAAAGTTCATATTTTGCCTTCGAGCGGGCTAGATCGGAGTCTTTGCCGGGCTGACTTAGCATTACAAGGTAAACACCGCCTAAGGTCTTCTAACTGTGAGGATTAAGATAACGGGGCTCCAAAGACGGTTTAGATATTTAGACGCCAGCATGACATCAACCTCTATCACGGCAAACCAAACGGACTTGGACAAAGTTCACTCCAAACACAAACTCAATATTATAAGAAACATTTTATTAATAATCATAAATCGCAGGGGAGAAAAAAAACCAAAAACATTAATTCCTTTTTTTCATTATAACATCTTAGGATAAAAGCACCAACATCAAACAGTAACAATGTTTCCATGAAAAACCGAGGGCATTTTGGAAAGTAGGTTTGCCATTATTGCACCTCAAACCTGCCCTGGCTTCACCAATCAGAGAGCACTATACACATCCTGTAGGTCACATGCGTCCTTGAATGTTACCCCCAATTCAACGAGGGATTCAAACAAGACACCGACCTCCTCCTTAGAGACTCAAATCTAGACAGAGGCATTTGTGAGATGAGGAAGATGCTGAAAGTCGTAGCCATTTCACAGCTTCTCGAGATCAGATCGCTCATAAAGCTCGGACTGACTGTCGGGGGTGGGGGTGTACATGCCAGCAGGACTGTGTCTGAGGAGATCTGATGAGGGCGGCTGATAAATTTTACCTTGAAACACACTGACTAAAGGATTGCCCTGGTCCTGAGTTGGCTCGTAGAGGGACTTTGTCATGCCACCTGAAGGTAAATTAACACAACATGCAGCAGATTACGAAACTTGTTCTTTCAAACAGTTTGGGGAGTTCCTGAGTTAAGACCTTTGGCAGGATTTAGAGTAAACAGCCTTGACTGCAAAGCTCTCAAAGATTATCTACGAATAATGTACCAGGATGCAGTATGATGCAGAACTGCACAGCTTTAAAGTCAAATCACACCCCAGAAATACTTTTAAAAACTATAAAACTGCCTAAAATCTGTATGTAATGAATGGAATACCTGCCCACCTTCCTCAAAGTGCTCTCACGAGCACGTACACCCCCGCCGGTCTCCCTACAGATTAAAGATTCAAAAGGTTAGACTGGGCTATGAGAAAAGCCACCAGGTGAGCTTGTGTGTAAGATTCTTAAACCATAAAACCCTGCAGCACAACAGGAAGAGAGTAGTATTCATCAATAGCTGCGATTTCCTTGTTTTAAGTGAAGGAGAGCACCGTGCTGTCCGACTAGTAGTATTAAAAACTGACAGAGATCTGAAGACACAATCAAAAAGCATAACATGTAACTGCAATCGTATCAAACACCAAGAATAAGAAAATCAAAACGCCATCAACAATAATTACAAAATACCCCTCAGTGCTGGTAACAAATGGACTAGTCTGATTCTAAAATGACTTTTTCTCTTCACTTGCACACGAGTGCACGGGACAGGAGTTTCATTTTTCTATAAAGCTTTGATTATTACACTAATATTCCCTTAGATATGCGCTGGCAAGTGAAAAATAAAACAAACAAACACAAAAACACACACGTACAAACTGAGCTTTAGTGTAATCCCACTATCAGAGGAAAAAAGGAAGCCTGTCTGATCTCACTCCCACACACACTAAGACAAGTGTTTCACATCAGCTCACGCGGCGAGGTACGGCCTCGTCAGTAAGACGTCTACAGACGGTGTGTGTATAAAGAGGCTGACGCGCAGTTCTGTATGCACCAGTAAAGATTTCGATTGTAAGGTCTGAACTGCCCTCGTTTGGAAACAGAAGCACCATTTTTCCTGCAGAATCTGGGTTGGTAAAAAATTAAACATCAAAACAAATAGAAAAACGATAACGACAAATCAAAGACGTGAAAATACCTGAAAAAAGTGATAACAGTTCCTAGTACTGGAATCTGGTGGCGTTCGAGCCGCCGCACCTTTGTGTAATAAACACACAGCCTCTGAGTTGGTGGCTGTGGGGTGTGTGTGTGTTCAGGTGCTGATGTGCAGCCATGTTAAGGTCCTCTGGTGGCAATGCTTTGCTCTGCTCGGTTTCAAGCCTCGGGTTACAGGGTGAATTTAAGGGTCACAATGCCAGCACCAAACCACCCCTTTCACACACACATGTGTATATATATATATATATTTATATACTTATATATATATAGACTGTATATAGTTACTTATTTTATATACCTTTCTGTTTATGATGGAGATGTACAATTAAAGAAAACTTATGTACAAAAACAGTGTGTCTTGTTCACTAAAAGCGGGCCGATGTATGTTTAAAACATTAACAGGGGCCCTCGCGGCAGTCGCTCGGACCCCGAGCCGGCTGCACGAGAGCACTTTCATCCAAAGGTGGCATCTACAGTTGTACACGAGGCATTCAAAGAACGAGACAATAGCATATTAAATATGAGAAAGGAAATGCCAAAAAACGGCTTTACAAATGTCCCTGTGTACAGCACCAAATACTCGACTTGTTTTTGATGTTTTCATTACAGAATAAATAAGATCAGGCATAGTCCAAACTTAGCACCATTGTTTTCAGACTGTGAGTCAAGTACACGCACTAATGCATTCTACAATGTCAACACAATTCAGGATTTAAAAGAAGAAAAAAAAAAAAGCAAATGGAAAGACCGACAGCATAAATATAATCATCTAAATTATCCACAACTATACAGTCAGAGAATGAATCACATTCACAGTACAAACATCGTTTACAAAAACAAATTACACCATTTTTTAAAAAGCAAACAAAGAGGTGTGAAACAAGTCCAGTAGTTTGCTGTGGTTATGGTCAACTATGTTTTCCCAGTGTGTGAGGATTTGCATGCATGCATGACTCTGTGTGTGTGTGTGTCTGTTTTTAAACTAAACGCAGTAAAATTTCACATATCAGTCAACTTTAATTTAAACCTGCATTTCCTAACAGCACAGATAAATATGAATGCATGTGTCTCTGCTGTTATGCTTAGCTTACAAAGAGAAATATTTTTGCTGCCGTTTGTGTGACTTCACAAACTGACTGGAAAGAAACTGTTAATAAATACACACAAACTCACTGAACTCGGTTGTTCTTGTACACGTGGATTCAGCACTTCGCTGAACTTTAACAGAGCAGCCACAGTGATAGGTGGCTGAAGAGCACCATTTCATTTTTTTTTTAAAACAAATGTTAATGTACTCAGTGCTGCGTTGCATTATTGGCACCCACAGACATGTTATTAATTTACCTCATCCTCAAAATAAGGCCAAAATCAACATCCGCAGATGTTTCCCTCATTCCCCTCATCCTTTGAGATTTGTCTGATTATTGCTAACGTTAAATATCTGAAACAGAACCAGCTTAATTTTAAGGAACTACAAAACTACAAAATATTTAATATTTTTTGAGACAGAAGCAGTCAGAGCAAGCCAAACAGACAATCATTTATTACTTGATTTTGAATTAAGCACCAACAACTCATTGCAGTTTGTCACTAATTTAAAAATGAAAACACAGTAAATACAGTAAACTGTGAACACGGCAGGGGTGCCAACTAACACAAGACAGGGCTTGTACATCTGCTACGTGAGCTTAATATCCAGTGCGAAGTTAGACCAAAATATGAAGTTCCTCATTTTGTTACGCAACCAAATATAATTGCAACAAATGTTGAATTTCACTGAGGGAGGAAAATAGAGAAAATAACGCATGCACGCAGAAGCAAAGGTGCTTGGCGTCTGAGCAGAGTTCAGTGAACTGGCTCTGTGTGTATGTGTGTGTGTTCACTCTCTCTCTCACACACACACACACACACACACACACTTGTGAAGAAAAACTTTGGGGGGAAGTAGACTCTGGTTTATCCTGTCATTACATTATAATTAAATTTTCATTTTTTCTGATTTTGCTGAATCCCAGTTGCTATATTTGGCACCAAAACAAAGAAACTACATATGAACAGATTAGATAGCACCTTAAAGTCTAACGCATTATTTCAGTTCATTCAGAGCTGGACAGCAGCCAGAATGTAAAACCCTCCACACACAAACATGACCAGTACCTGTGAATTCTGCTCAGGGTGACCATAGCCGTGGTTAGTGTGTGTGTGTGTGTGTGTGTGTGTATGTGTGTGTTTGTGAGAGACAAAGATCCCAGTACAGAAGCCGGTCTTGGAGGCGATTGGGTAGTGCAGAGTTTGAAGCACCAGTGAATGAGGAGAGTGCCTTGGTCCACACCTGGACATTTGCATAGTTTATTTAATGTTGAGGTAGTTTTCATCAATTACCTGAAACATTTAAAGACAGACAAGGACATTATGAGTGATTCTAAGGCTTCCAGAAATAACACAGCAAAAAAAAAAAAAAAACACAGAAAGCTGATTCAGCATGCAACCCCAACAAGTTCAAAAACAAAGCCTTTACTTTTAATCTAACACCTACATCTCTTACCTTGTTCAATCAGACAAACAGCTTGCAGAAGCACATGGAAAACAGGTATCCTGTCTCTCTCACTCCCTACCAGCCTCTCTCTCTCTCACCCTCTATCCCCCCTTAGATTGTTCTCCGCCCTTCCCCTCTCCTCTCCCCTTCCCCTCAGCCCCAAACCCTATCTAGGTCGGGAGCCGGGGAGCTGGGAGGTGGTGTAGGTACCATGCATGCTCTGAGTCCTCCACATGCTCCCAGCACCACCAGAACTGCTAGTCGGTGGTGGAGGGGGCAGACGGGGGGAGTAGTGCACTGCAAATGGACGAGAGGAGGCGGCGGAGGAGGAAGAAGAGGCTGAGAGAGAGGAAGAGGAGAGGGATGCAGCAGCAGAGACAGAAGCAGCAGAGGTAGAGGATGAGATGGAGAGGGAGGATTGTGCTCTCTGGTTATGGAGAGAGGAGAGGGACAGACGTGAGGAGTGGAGGGTGTCTGATCGAGAGGATGCTGTGGAGTCAGAGTGCGTGGATGTCGACGAGGACGAGGAGGGGACGCTATGCAGGGGTGGAGGAGGGGGCAGGGAGAGCGTGGGAGGAGTGGGGCTATGCAGGACCGACTGCGTGCGGCTGTGCTGGGCCTGGGATAACGAGAGGGGCAGAGGCAAGGACACAGATGCCAGGCGCGTGGAGGCTGGCTGGGGAGTGGTGTGTTGCTGGGTTTGGGAGGAGGTAGAGGAAGAGGAGGAGAGACTGAGCAGAGAGTTGAGGCCTCCTGAGGTGGGGAGCGTTGCCCCAAACTGATGGGAGGACACTGAGGGTACCACGTGGTGAAATATACCTGCAAATCATACAGCAGAAATGGAGGGAGGAGGAGGAGGAAGAGGGCGAGAGAGTGGAGACAAGAGAGAGCGGTGGCAAAAAGAGCAGGGGGTGGGGGACAGAGAGAGAAGCAAGGGCTGAGCCAGGTTGTGCAAAGCGCCAAGCAAGTCTGAGACAAGCACACAGAAAGCAAACAGAGTCAGTCCACTGGAAATGTAACAGAGCCAATTCAGTGCAGCCACCCTAACGCTGCAGGAAGTGAAATGACTCTGATGCACTAATACACCCAGGGAAAACGCACACACAACAACGTGACCAGCATGAAATTTAAAAGGTCATTCGTGCTCCGTTATTGATGATTTCAATGACAGTTTTATGAAAAATGCCACATTTTCCGAGGGTGTCGCCAACTGCATAACCTAAGCGGGCAGTCCACGTCAAAGCAGGGCAGCACAGCGAGTCAGTCAAGAACACTTACCTGGCTCTATCTCTCGCACTATTCAATATCAAGATGAAGCCAAATACCCGACCAAGCCCTCCCTCCGACTATTTGCTAATCTCTAGATAACATCAGCTCTTAATCAGTGGTGCTCACCTCCAGCTGCTCCCCCTGCCAACCCTGCACTGGAGAAGCTTCCTAGGGCAGAGTGGCCATTGACAAGTCGAGGGGTCCCACTCACTGTGGATCCGCCCGTCTGGGCCCCAAACAAAGATTGCAGGACTGAGGTCCCTCCAAGTGGGAACTGAGCCCCCAGGTACTGCCCCACAGATGACCCAGTGCTTGAGGAAACGGCTACAGGACTGCCTCCCACTTTCCCACTAAGAATGCTCCCTCCGCTGCTGGCGGCAGCAGAAATGAAGAGGTTCTGACTGGCCAGATTGCCGCTGTTCTTCAGCTCCCAGTCACGAGACGCCTTCTGCTTCTGGAGGGTCTGGCGTTGGTCTGAACTGCTTCCTCCTTGAGCACCACCAACACTGCTGCTTCCACCCCTGGAACTTGCCTCCTGACTGAGGAAAGGGTTTGGATTGATGTAGCTGGACTCTCCATCACTCCCTTTCCTCACCTGCTGCTGTTTGTGGTCAGAATCTGAGTCTGTGCCCCGCCCCGACCCCCCGATGCCAAACGGAGAGCCCCCCTGTCTCAGCTCAGAGTTGGGTTGTTTGGGATCAGAAATAGGTGAAAAGGTAGATTTCCATTTGCTGGTAGAGGACAAAGATGACGATGAGGAGGCTTCACTGCCGGTGCTGTTACCACTGCTGCTTCCTGATTTTCTGCCTAGTAGAGGAGAAAGGAGGAGAAAAAAACAAACAAACACACAGCTCTCATCATCTAGCAGAAAGGCGAAGGATGAGTATTGTTATTATTTTCTAATGTATTCATTTTTTACCTCGTTCACCATCTCCGAGCCTACCAGGTCCATCTCTGCTCTCCAATGATATAGTGGCTATTTTTCTTTCAATTCTGCAACAACAAAAATCAAAATCAAATTAAGCAGCAACAAGCGAGCAATATAAAATCTACAACAGAGCTGACTGAGTCATATTTAAAATGGTACAACTTGTGATTAAATAAAAGCATAAACAGAAAATGTTGAATCACAGGTTATTCAGCAAGGATAATAAAAGGACTTCAGATAAGCTTCATATTACCGAGAACTGGAGCTGTCAACTGGATATCCCGAGTCATCATCATCGGAGCTAGGTGCAGTGGAATATCGACCCGTGCCATTCATCTCCAGGGGGCGCTCTCTCTTCAAGATGGGAGGTTGGTCTAGGTCAGGCCCAGCGGGGCTGCGGCTTGATTGCTCTGGAGAGGAGATGGCAGAGATCTCCAGAGGTTGGTTGATGTTGTTCACCTGTTGGCGAAAATAATCACAGTTTACAGAGACGCAGGCGACATCTGTGAAAAACAAAACAGATGGATGGTTACGCTGGAGCAGCAGAGGGTCGTCTGTACGATAGCAAAAGAAGATGTGGCATTATTTTTACGTTATTATTACATTTATACAGTTCCAAGATCATACCGCAAAGTGTGCATGTATTGAACCTTTAAGACTGATGAATTAGCAGTGTGCAGGAGCCTATAAAACTTTATTGACTACATACATTATGAGTATTGTACCATATTAAGTAACCACAGAATCTCATAGGCTCTTTCTCCCTTTCGTTTTCAGCACTCACCATGGAGTTGATATTGAGTGGTGATCCTGAGGAGTGGTTGCTGGAGCTGAGCCCAGGGAAGGATCTTCTCTTTGGGGATCCGCTGGCCATAACAGCCGTTGTGTTGCCGCGTTTCCGTCTCCCCCGCTTGCGTCCCTCTTGAGAGCCGAGACTGTGAGAGGTGTGCGATGACGACGTATGCGTGGGTGTGTGAGCGTGCTGCGTGCTGGGTGATTGGTGGTGGTGGTTTCCATGGTTACTGTGGTATCCCTGCTTGGCCGGGTTACCGGTGTGGTGGTGGAGGCGAGGTCCTCCGACCGCGCTGCCTCCGCTGCCTGACGAAGAGGAAGACGAGGATGAAGAGGAGGAGGAGGAGAAAAAGATCCTCCTTCGCAGTTCACTTTCCTGGTCTTCTGCATCCGATTCACCTCCTTGGCCCTCCGGTCCGTCTTCTGGAACAATCCTCGGGGGTCCGTCGGCATACTGGAGCACCCCTCCAGTGTTGATAGGGGGGCTCTGGATCGGACCTCCTCGGCCCATCATTAAAGTGTTGTTGTGTGGAGGTGGTGAAGAAGTGCCATTGTGGTCCTCGGGGTGTAGACCTCCATTCATCAAACCTGAGAGGGATGAATATCCTAAACAAGACGAAACAGTTCATGAAGCTTCACAGGAAGATCAGGCTAATATAAAACAGCCTCTATGTACATATTTAACCTTAAATAGGCAGCAGTAGGCTTTTGTCAGGATTTATCCTGCCCAGAGGAATTTTTAGCAGCACCACAAAGAATATCCTCACCCATTTTTAAAGCTTGCAAAGGGCTTTTTCCTTTGCAAGGAGTTTATTTGGGTAATAATGCTTTGTTTGTGAGATGGACAAAAATAACTGGAAAATGCATATTATTCAACGTGGTGATAATGCTCATGCTGTGTGTAGTCAGAGGCTTACTTACTTATCCAAGCAAAACCCTGACTATAGTAGAAAACTCCATCCTTACCATTGGTCTGACCGGTCTGAGACACAGGACTTGGAGTACTTCTCTGAAATATTAATGCAGAGAATTAATAGGTATAAAATCTGAATTTATGCATTTTAGTTTGAACTTTATACAATTAAATTAATTGATTGGCAAGATAGAAACATACACATCTTAATCTTTAAACATAAAATTTTTATCCTGCAGCAGGGATTTACAAGAAAGGTGGATCAGTGATGTACTATAGGAAAAGTCAGCACACTCACCAGTCTCTCAGCACGACTGGGTAGCACCACACTGGCCAGTGGGATGCTAACTGGTAATTTACTTGGGTGAACAGTGCTCAGTGGGATACTAATAGGAAGGCTTGTAATGCTGTTGTCTCCCTGAACAGATGGACTCCTCTCTTTAACACCCTGTGTCACAGCACAAATGCGGAAATTACAGCAATGAAAGACTCGAGAAGGTGTGCTTGCAAATAAATCACAGTGAAACTGGCACAGGGAAAGATGAAAATTCACCCTCTCAGAGCTTTTAGGGTTATTCTGAGCATCACATCCGTTGGGAGAGGGGCAGTTCTGTTTGGCTCCAAGTGGAGAGTTAACACCACCCAGATCCCTAATAAAAAAACAAAACAAAAATCAGAACCAAACAGGTCAATGAGGATTAACCGGCCAAGCTTTCTGATACTTTAGGATTCAATCTACAAACTGCAGAAATAAAAATGCTCATACATGTTTGTAGTAGGAACAAACCTATGTGTGGTCAGCCCTGGACCTCTTAAGTGAGCAGAGCCAGAAGGATCCTGGTTAAAGTGCCTACGCAAGGCAATCTTGGCGGGGGACAAGCGTGTGTAGTCAGGATGAGCATGAGAGAAGCTTTGCTGTCTCTGTCGAGCATCAGGGGTGGCAGCCACTAATTCATGGTCTGGGGATATGGGCAGGTACCGAGAAAGAAGCTCACTCTTGGAGTTAACCCGGTCAAAACAAGGTGAGCTGGTGCCGTTGACAGTAAGCTCTGGGCTAACACCGTTGAGAACCGGGGCTGAGGACAAGCCGAGCTTAGAGGAGTCCATGTCTGTGGAAGCGCGGGACTCCAGGTTCTTTCTATACGGGGACCTTTCACCAGGGCTGTAGGATTTCAGCTGAAGTAGCTCCTGCTGTCTTTGACTTTTCTCCAGCTCTACAATGCTTATCTATAAACAGACACCAGGGGGAACCATTACACAGGTAAACAGGCTGATGTTAAAAAAAATGGAAAATGTTTGTCACAATAGTTCATGCACTCTTCCTAAAAAAAACCACAGAGCAGTGAGGTGGATTAAAGGGCAGCAAAATGTAAAAAGAGACCAGAGAACAGATGATGTAGAGGGGTGTGCATCGGAAAAGACAAACCTGAAGCACCTGGACATAGATTCAAAAATCTGAAGATGTCAACTGTGTACCTGTAACTCCAAGCAGTGTCTCTGCTTCTCTGAGATCTGTTTGCGCAGGGCCTGCTTCTCTTTCAACAAATTCTCCAGACACAACGAGCCCCAGTCAAGCTTCAACTCCTCACATCGAGACTTCAGCTGGAAAATAACAAGTTACCGTTACTCACTTCGCTTTGGGAAAATAGAGAATCCTCTAGTCAAACTGATAATGCTGCCAGCCTGCTCGTCCAGGACTGCACAAAAGTTAAACGGCAGGTACAATGACAGGTGAGAACCGTTTGAGGTGACGGTGTAATAAAAGGCTGGATGATCTGAAGCCTCACCAGCAGCAGGCTGTGGTCTCTCAGCAAAGCCATATCTCTCTCAAGCTGCCTGGTTTGCTCCTTCAGCTGAAGGTTATGGGCTGATATCTCCTTCTGGGCCTGAAGAAGGTCCTCCACAGTCAGGGCTTTTACTCCCAGCTGGTTAGCAAACACAACAAAAACACATTTTATCAGCAGCTTTATTAGCATGATGCTTAGAAGAGTCTTTGCCAACCTCTACTGGCTGAAGAGCTTCCCCTGCTACAGTAATGCCAGAGTGCATTTTACATTACAAGTGCTCATATACAGTCACACCTGATACAGGTGTGCATACACCCCGTTTCTTTTGACCATGTTTATCCTAAGGTGGGACAGAGACAGCATGAGTTTTAAGCCCGTCTGCTATCCCATCCGTTTGATTATCTGCAGTTTATAAATAGTATATTATATAAGATTTCAAAACTTGTTTTTAAATCATTGCATGGACTAGCGCCTATATATCTTTCTGATCTTTTAAATTGGTATACTCCAGCGAGATCTTTGAGGTCTGCTTACCAAATCCTTCTAGTTGTTCCAAGGTTTAGATTAAAACAGAGGAGAACGAGCTTTTGCTGGGACTGCTCTGAAACTGTGGAATAAACTGCCTTTACATATAGGACCTCTTCAACACTGGATACTTTTAAAACTTGTCTAAAGACCCATTTTTACTCCTTGGCTTTTAATTCTGTATGAGTCTG
>VUQR01010157.1:0-10259 GCA_015108515.1 Hemichromis elongatus | reverse complement strand
CGAAAGGTGACCTTACGGGTTCTTATTGGACGCACCGGGTTATGGAAGAAATCCAGTCGAATGACGGTCCCGCGGTAATAGACGTTCCAGCCATGTATTCCAGCCCTAAACCTAACCATAACCTTATTCCTAACCTTAACCAGCAGTTTAATGACGTAAAATCGTCATTAAAGCGATTTGAAGAAAATGAACGAAGATGTGTAGATTGAGTCTAAACGTTTCTCATGTTTTTTTTCATTTTTCGGATCTCGTCATTTAGGAACGTGTTGGGTGCCTGAAAGCATAAAATGTTGACGTTTTGTCACCTAGCGTAAAATATTACGCTTAGGGCATGAGAACGTGTTGGTTTGACAGATGATGCAATATGGTTCAGATCACGAGCAGTTTCTCTTCCCATCATTCTGGTACAATTTCATCTTGGTTTCATCTGTCCAAAAAAATATTTTTCCACAACCGTGCAGGCTCCTTTAGATGCTTTCTGACAAGCTCTAATCTGGCCTTCTTGCTTTTGAGTGTAAGCAGTTGTTTTCATCTTGTTGCAAATGCTCTGTATTTCCATTTATGAAGGCCTCACTTGATTGCTGACTTTGGCAATGATCATCCTGCCTCCTCCACATTGTTCTCAACTAGGTTACATGTTGTAACGTTGTTTTGCTTAACCGTGGAAATAATTTGAGCTCTTTAGTAATCTTTTGTGGTCTTACTGTAGCATGAATGATCACAAAGTTGCTTTCACTGGTGCAAATGATCTCATTATTAAGAGTTTAGGTGTGGGGGTGTGATCATACACCATATGGTCTCCAAGTATTCACTCTTCCTGAGGTTTAGGAGGTTGTTTCTTCTACAATTGGTTTTCGCAAGGACCATATTTTGCAATGGTGAGACAGAAAGGACAGAAATCAACATTTTACATTAAAAAACAAAAACAGCTCCACCCAATCATCAAAGCTCATAAAAATGGGGAGTTGATTAGTTATTTAGCTGGCTGCTAGCTTCATACACACAGGACAGTGGAAAACCCTACAATAAAAGGAATTACCCCGAAACACTGCTTTAACTAATCCTCACAATAAATGTGCGAGTTCATCGTGAGGAATGGTTAAAAATGCATTCCTGACAAAGTGTGATTTCCCCCTCTTTCCAAATGTCTGCAGGACAGAACGAAAGGAAGAGAAGGAGAGAGACTTTTCATGTCCTTTAATGACACAATTGACCAAAAATAACTAAAAACACCTTCAAACCCAGCAGCTCACCGAGAGGCCTCAGGAAACATGGTGCCCCCAGCATAGAAGGACATACATACAGTAATGAGGTTAGCTCCCAAATGGCATCCTACCGTATTTCAAACAGTGCCAACATTCTCCATTCAAGCCATCACTTACATAATGCAGTGTACATTTGTGGGTTTCTACACTGAGGCCTGTTATTTATTAATTTTTTAAAAATATAATATATAAACTGTGAACTCGGCTGCTCCTCGTATCGCTGAAAAATTAATCAAGACCAATGAAACACGAGGGAACGGAGATGGTGCTGCGTGGCTGTTGGAAATAAAACTGAGATAAATAAAGGAGGAGTTCAAGGGGTCACTTCCACTAAATAAAGCTACAAAAGATATGAATCTGATTCTTTCTACAGGCTTTGCAGTAGTGAAAATAAATACCTTTCATTGCCTTGAATGCATTTTATTCTATATATTTACAAGTTTACATTCACTTTTTTCTCCCTCCCCCAATCGCATCTGTCATAAACAGACTGTTTGGCACTAATTATTTTGCCCTCTTATATCCCACATCATCACATAGACAGTTAATACAGACACCATTCAAAGGAGGCGCAAACTACTTCAGATAAACCAACAAATACTAGTGCGACAGCTGCAAAACAGCCATTATCCGCCTGCCTCCTCTGGTAAATAAATACTTTTTTCAGCCATCAGAGGGTGCAAGAAGTGACCTGAAGTCTCTCCTTTTACATGACTTCCTTTTTCTTTTCTTTTTTAACCTACAGCTGGTATCGTTTTGTCATCATGACAATTACGTGGTCCTGGAGACCCTCAACTGTAGTAGGAAATACCACAACGACAGGTTCGAGTACTTGGGCGGGTTTGTGGACAAATTCTTTCAATATAGTTTCACAAACATGCAAGATGCAGTCACAAAACGTTACAAGTGTGTAAAGATTGAAAAAAAAAAAACAGGTGAGTTTAGAGAGGAGCGTGGTCCGCTCACATGAAACCAAGCGGTCACTCCGAGGTTTAGGGTGTTGCCTGCTCTAAGGTACGAAGCAATCCCTCTCAGACAGATTGGTGAATTTTTGCTAATAATCATTTTTTAGTTTACATTATAAATGGAGACAGATTGTCAACATGTTGACCCCAGTCTATAGCAGCCTGCACTGAAGAGTACAATTTGTCTGCAATGTGTCTCGTAGTAAGAGACTTGGATCAACTGCTTGCCAACTGGTTGCGCTTGTTATTCTCCTGTAAGAAAACAAGGTTGTTTAGCAATTCTGCAGCAACTACGTCACTATTGAAACAGAGGGAGTTCTCTTTCAAACCTGAGAAGTTCAGGATGGATTCTGAATCTGAAGTAGTTTATGTGAATTTCAGTGTGTGTTATCACAAACAGAGTGCATGTAATTGGCAACTTGACTCTATTTAGTCTTATTGTTCCTTTATCGTCATCTTAATTTAACAAAGTTGCTCTGAAGACTGAATGCGAGTTGTCGCAGATCTGATTTATGTCGTCAAAGCAACCATTTCTAAGGCGATGACATTACAATTTAATTGCACACACTTGCAACATTTGCCTCCAATCATTATTTCCCCCAGTCTGGTTGTAGCATTACTCATCTGACTGAGAAATCTAACACAGTGTTCTCAGGGTCAAAAGAATCTCTTTGGATCTTAGGCAGAAAAGACAGTGTTTGTTTAACACTTGTGAGGTCTGAGTCATTATTGGTGACAGCCTAGCCCATAGCCCAAAGCCAAGATGTAAGTTTTTTTTCAGTTAGACTGACTATTTGTTTGAGAAATGACTTATTCTAACAGCACAGGGTTAGGGTCAATAAGGATGACCCTAACCCTGTGCTGAGGGCTGAGATCTCTTAAACTGATTTTAATAATAGGGCCCGATGAAAATGAGCATTTATGGAACTCATTGTCTAAAAAAGCTGATCATATTTTCACGTGAGTCCCAACACCATCTCGCTTCTATGATGGGCGACCGCTCTGAGAATTCATAAAATATAACATCACATATGACACAAGGTCTCCTCTAAAACAACAAGCCTTTTGCTCCCTACAACAAAATATCACTTGACTTTGCACTGTACAAATTTCAGATGATGTGTTCGCACATATGCAGACAGTAATTTCACTGTGTGATACTCTGAGGACTAATGTCTGCCTGCTGGCAGACGCACAGCTCCCCTTCTCTTCCCCCGGGGGAGTTCATCACAGCAGATGCTTGAAGGTCAGTGGATCACCAGGAGATGAGCAAGTGGAGAAATCTGCACTGTTTTTTTTTATTGTTGAGTTATTCTTCTGCAGCTGGAGTCTAATCCATCAGTTTATGCTGCTGCAAGGGTAAAAGTCCTGTCCTTACGCAGCATGTGTGTACATGTAAATGTATACAGATGGGTGAGTGGGTGCGTGTCAAACCTACGGGCATTCAATACACGGTAGTGTTGGCAGGTGTGTGTATGTTGAGCGTGGACAAGCGCATTCCTGTTGGTGGAGCAGTGAAGCTATAAGCTGCATAGGCTACAGCTGAGCCAACCATCAAGCCTGTCATGTAGGAGACGGTCATAGTATTCCCTGGAGAGAGAGAAAACAGAGAATAACTGTAGAGCTGATCATACTACCCAATCTGGGGGAAGAAAAGAGAGTGAACAAGTAATCAAGAAACATGTAATACAGTAAGTAGAAAGACTAAGAAAGTACATCTTTGCTATCAACTCTTTGATGTTCTTGCATGTCAGCATCAGCAAGGACGGATAGTGCCAATATAACCATCTTAATTTTGCACACTAATATAGCATGCTAACATTAATAGGAGCACAAGACACCAACTACAGGTCACTCAGAAGAAAATTATAATAAAACATATAATTCTAATCTAAATCTAACTGTATTATATCTAGATAAAATCCCAGCCTGAAGACAATGGCAGACTTCTAGCTAAAAAAAACCCCCCACTTGAAATATGCAATATTATAGCGCACATAATAGTGTTGAGTTTTTTGACATTTTATATGTACAATATGAAATAATATAATTTTATGTTAACTCATTATATAAATAACATAACATAACATTTAATATAGGCTATACATATTTGCCTGGCTGCTACTAGCTAAGCTAAGCTAGCTGTCAGGCTAAAAAAGTAAAAGTAAAAGTAAAGCAAGGCAACTTTATTAAGTTGATAAAACAATTAAGTTTCCCATTCAGGTCAGTTACAGTGCTAATGTTAGTGCTATTCTGCTAAAAAGAATAAAATGATCTAATTTAAACCATTTAATGCTATTCTTATGACATACAGTAACTTATATGGCTAAAATGTAGCTAAATGGGTCTAATCAACTGGCTTATCAGTTCAATTAATTGATGTTTTTATTTAACAATAAATCAGACAAAAGAAGTCAAAAATCACCTGCAAGCTCCCGCTGTTCAGGCGGCACTTTCCCCGCAGCCTGGATCATTGGTACGGACCCAAAATATCCGTTGGTGACTCCCATGAGGAGAGAAAAGAGACAGGGCCAGGCAGGGTGGGATAGGGTGGGTGCATTGGCTGGATACACACACATGACAAACAGAGGGATGAAGACCACCCTCAGGCAAGAGAAGAAGAGCAGGCGACCTCCAGACCAGTCATATGGCAGTGCTGCAAGGATCTGAGGGGACAGCAGGATTGTTTCAGTCAGGCTGTTTATTACAGTTTGGGAAAACAAGAAAAAATATTTGAAGAATATATAAAATATATGAGCAGTTGCACCGTCTTGAACTTTAGACCCTTTTGTTCAGTAGTACTTCATTGCTTGGAGCAAATTATAAGGAAAGCACTAGTCATGGAAAATAAACAATAAAAACAATAACAGCAGTAGTACAAAACAAAGTAAACAGTGAGAGAAATGCAAAGGAAAAATCCCTTTTACACACTTTTTCAGTCTCTTATTGTGACATTTTTCTTTCTCTCTTTCAATATACCTCTAAGCTACCTTAATTTTTCCTTTTTCAATTTAATTCCTCTTCTAATCTCTTTCCCCCTTCATTTGAAGAAAAAACTCAATTTGCCGCGTGGACAAAGCCAAAGCCTACATAACAACTTTCACTAAACCAACGTTGGTCCCTTCAAAGGCAAAATTATGACCCAAGGAAACCAGATAAGTTTCTGAGTGTTCGGATGAAGCCTCCAAGCTACAGTAAGCGCAATTATCCCACAGTACGGCAGACGTTTTACCAGCGTTAAATTAATGGGTTGACGACTTTAACAGTTTCACAAGGTTAACTCTGCCTTTCTCTTTCTTGTTCCTTTAATGCCAAGATGTCTGTAAATGGAAATTTAAATCCCCAAATCTCAGTAAGTGTAGAGTGACACAGGCAGTAATACTTAATATTAATGTTAATCTAGTGAATTTTATTTAAAAGAGAATCTTAGAGAGGCAGACTTTCAGCAATCTGCAAGAAAACAGCATTTTTGGAACAATTTCAGTAATATTCCTCATCATCTGTTATACATAGTATATCAAAAGATTCAGATCTTCTTTGGAGGAATGGTACAAGGAGCATTGATCAGCCAAGGGCCAGGCTTTTGCTCATTTTCTCTGAGTCGAAAAGCTCATTTTAAATGGACTATGGTAAAGTGTTTGTTGTCAGACAAATGGAACACCATCCAGCTTGTTATGAGCGCTCAGTTCAAAAGCCCGTAACTCTGATTGTATGGAGGTGCATTACTGCCTATAGAAGTGTTGATTTGCACATCTGGAAGGGCACCATCAGTGCTAAAATGTATATACAGCACAGGCTATAGATCAACGTGCATGTGCCCATCAAGACATGTGTCTTCCAAAGAAGGCCTTGCATATTTCAGTGGGTAATCGCCTAACTCGATTTGGAAATCATTGAATTTCTGTTTTTTTCTAACAAAAACATACATGCCTGGACTCAAAGCCTAGAAGTCACCACGATGAAACATATGAAGTCCATCTTCTTTGGCTGGAAACTGGTCCCATACCTCGACAAAGCTAAATTCTAATCTTTTTGACTTTAGGCAAGGCATCATGTGTGAAGTGGTATTCACGTAAAAGTTACCACACTGTTTAAATTCAAACTTATGAAGTTAATATGTGACTCACCTTGCCGACAAAGTCCGACATGTTGAAGGTGGCCATGATGAGGATGGGGAGCCATTCACCTAAGGTTTGGTTTCGTATCTCTGACTCCAGCCCGGGAAACAGACAGAGAGTGATGCTGTAGGTCACAGCTATTGACAGCATGTAGGCCCAGATCACGCGGGACACCACATAACGATGCAAGATCATGTCTGGTTAGAGAAAACACACACAGGACCGTATTAAAAATTTTAATGAGTGACTCGAGCAGGTCATTTCATTGGGATCACTCCTCTCCCTCAAAAAATCGCCAGGGGATGCATTTAAATTTTAAATCCATCTGTCGGAGTCAGAGGGTAATTGAGAAGTGAATAGACAAGATTTTAAAAGAGACTACCTCGGAGCCCGGGCCAGCTCCTTTTCATCTTGGCTTTTGGGGCATCAAATCGAACATAGGTACCGCCCGCAATGTCCTCGATGCCTTCCTCCACAGAGGACGCTCCTGTACCACCGTTTCCCTGAAGAGAGACAAGACAAGGCGTTTACTGTAATCTTCTAAACAGACACACGAGACTTTATGTTAACGCTTTCAAATCTCAATTGTAACATATCTATCTATCTATCTTGAATGACCCCAGCTTCAGGAACTCATTTGTGTTGGATCCAATGACCTGTTTACAGGAAAAAGATAATCCAAAGGTTAATCCTTCAACCCTGTGGGAATGATGTACTAAGGGGGGATATTATTTACAACATTTTGTCAGTCACAAAGCAAGATCATTATAAAGCGGGCCCTAAAGTGACAAAATTGTTAGCTTGCAGACTGAGAAAACAGCAATCAGAAAGCACCTTTTTATAAGATCAGAGCTCCAGTTTCTCTTAATATCACTTACAGTTTGGGTGGTACCAAAAAAAGAAATTGATTCGAGTGAGAGAGAAAAAAGACTGCCATCATTTCAGATATCAGCTGCTGCTTTACACTTATATTCATGATTATTTCAGGATTTTTAAAGGCAACTGAAAAGGGTCTTTTAAGTTAATGGGCTACATTTCCAAGTTTCACACTCTCATCTCTGTCTGATGACAGAAACAGAAAAAAATATGCAAATGGAAACAGGGTTGTAGGGATATTTACTGTATTACAGAATAAATATATTACATAAGCATACAGAGAGTAGGCGAGAAGCACAGAGGTGGTGATGCTAGCTGCATTAGCTGCAAAATCCAAACTTTGTTTTGGAGACATTGGAGTTTTTTGTTTTGCAGGTGATACAATTTTGGAGTTAAAGTAAGCAAAAAGTGACTGCAGAAAAGAACAGAAACCCAGCAGGCTACAGCAGCTGGTTATTATATTAAGAAGACAGATCAATTCTGCAGGTGGGGGCAGTACTTATCATCTTTTGAAGTCACAGCCCTCCTCATACACTCATCCTGATCTTTGGGGTAAGAAAAGGGTCCGTTGTCCTCAAAAACACTAAAACATGTGACTCTGTCCTCTTTTAATTCCCTATGCTAGAAAATACTTTGAAGCTTATGTCTTCTGTGTTGTGAGTTGGGATGATTCATGTGCTATGTGCTGCGTTGTTTTTTTCTGCTCTCAAACTGATCTCCCTGTTGGAGTTTCATCTTGGGGGAGTTCTTTTTTTCTTTCCTCATATTGTGCATTTTCCATTGTTATACCTCTCTGATCTGTCTTCCCCATGTGATGTTTGTCTAATGTATGTATGGTTGGAAGGGTAAGATGGCGCTGGCACAAGGCCGGCAGCCCTAACCCAATTTCCTTCGGGGCCAACCTTTGGGATCAATAAAGTTGATTGATTGATTGATTGATTGATTGATTGATTGATTGATCGATCGATCGATTGATTTTTAAACATGATTGTGAGTGGGAAAACTAACACTTTGTTGCTTATTTCTTTAAACCTTTTTAAGCCTTTTGAAGGTTCTTTAAGGAAACACTATGTCACAATCCTGGGACTTACAACCCAGCGGCTTCAGTTTATTGTGTTTGGTCATTTTGTATTTTGGTTTGAGTCCACCTTGTTATTTTAAAGTTTAGTCCAAGTCCCTCAGGTTGTTGTGTTTAGCTTTTGGTTGTCAGGTCTCCCCGTGTCTTTGCTCCTGCGTCTCCGTCTGTGTATCTGTGTTCATATAGCTCTGAGTTCCTGTGCCTTGTTTCCCCTCGTGTTTTATTCCATGTTATGTCAGTTATGTCTGTGCTCTCTCTCTCTCTCTCCCCCCCTCCTCTCTGCATCTCTGTGTTCTTCCTGTGTTACGTTTAAGGTCCGCGTCTTGGGTCAGTATTTTCTGTTCCGTGTACTCCCTGCTTCGTTATACGTAATTGTCCTCAGCTGTGCTCCCCCTGTGTTCCCACATCCCTCATTACCTTCTGTGTGTTTATGTCAGAATCTCCCTCTGTCGCGTGTTGCATCGTCCCTCAGCGTTGTCTGCATTTCCCCGTGGTTTCCCTGTGCCTCCTTGTGAGTTAGTTTTAGTTCTTCCCTGTGTTGTTTTTGTAACGCCCTTTGCCTTTCTGTTAATAAAGTCGAGTTTTGAGTTTAACCTCCTGTTTATGAGTCCAGTGTTTGGGTCCAATCCTGCCTGCCTGCACAGCACACCATGACACACTAGAGGTAGCCATCACACAATAAATGTTCACTTTTACTGGTTTAACATTAAAATTTTTTTCATTAGTAATGGCTTATGGGATTTATGACATTGCCTTTTTATGACAGTGACTATTAGGGAGGATGGCTGTGACCGGCTGAAGGTTGACGTAATGATGTCTGAGGCTTCAGATTGGACTGTCAATTAGCCGAGGAGCCACACACACATAGAGACATCTTTCCGGGTATAGCTACATCCCTTTATGCGTAGGTCTTTCCAAATACACACTAATTCACTGAGCCAGGTGACTGCACACATACTCTTTAAAAGACACACACACACACACAGATCCATTAGTTGATTAGAGGGGCCGTTGGGCCAGAAGGCAATCCTATTCTTGATTATCCCATAATAGGAAGAGCTGCATTCATTTCCCTTGGCAACCAGAAGAAAGAACTACCAGAATCAACCCTAGACACACACAGATACACACACACTGCCGTAAAACCCCGGGGAAATGTCCATCACATACTTGTATGTAATGCCGCACATACAAATGTGAACACGCACACATTAAGCTATGACAGCCTCAGGTGCAGTTTTTTCCTTTGAAGGCTCTGAACACACACACACACGCACTGAGCAGGATGAGCAGTACTAGCTTCATGTCTTCAGGCTACAAAGTGCTGCTTAAAGCACAGCTACAAAGTGGATTTCAATTCAAAGTCGTTGTCTTCCCCTCTTTTCCTCTCGTTGTCATGGCCGGTGTCCTGCTCTCTTGCCCTTCTCTTCCTTGAGTTCTTTTTGTTTTCTCTATAATTTGTTATGTGCTCTTCCCCACTCTCTGCATTGCCTCTGTCTCTTGTCTCGCATTAGTTGCTTCCTGTCGACCTTTTTTGTCCTCTCATCATCGGGACTCTCTTTTTCTCTGGGTTCAAAGGAGGCGTCGCCGACTCTCCGTCTCTGTCTTTCTCCTGCACCTATCCCTATATACCTCAGCCCCAAAGAACCACTTCCAATATCTTCTTCTCTTCCTCTCCTTAGCATCTTTTTTTTTTTTACCAGCAGCCAAGAAACAGCTCATAGATACTAAGTGATTGCATTTTTAAGCACAACCAACCCTCAATGCTTGTGTGCGTGCTCACTCTGGATGACATTACAGTTTAGAGACCTGGCATTCCTCCCCGTCTGAGTCCAGAAACTATTTGTCATTACAATATTTATAAATGGTTTAATGAATAAAACATGTAGCAGAAGCTTTAATGAGGGAGTCTGCTGGTCTGTGTCAAGTCAGTATCCTAATCTAACATGAAAAAGCA
>VUQR01010156.1:12393-50465 GCA_015108515.1 Hemichromis elongatus | reverse complement strand
GTGTGTGTGTCCAACGCTTAGATCATCAAATCACAATGCAGGGATTTAAAGTTTGGTTAGGTGTCAGCAGGTCATGCTCCATCTGGTGAAGGTGGTGTGCAGGGGTCATGTTGTGCTCAGTAAGGTTCCATCTTGATCCTTCTGTACAAGCAGCAGGTGAACACCATTCCACATATCTGAAAACAGGAATTGTTAGGTCACAGAGTGCAGCTTAGTCGCTATGGAAGACTGCAGGAAGCTTGAATGCTGCTGACTGTGGGGCAGAGAAGGTTTAAAGGTGAAGAGTTTAGAGACTGCTGGAAGTATGAAGCTGGTTACTAGGGGGTGTCAGGAGTCAAGCAGCCAATATTTCACCAACACATGTCCGCATGGACTTCCATAAACAGAAACTATGTAAAGCTGGGTGAGGTGAAAAAGCAGATTCATGCACTTATGTCTCCATATACCATTTTTCCTCTTTGCAAAAGTGTTGGTGACTTTCTTTTGTTACTCAGACACACAAAACAAACAGATTAACCCAAAATTGTTTTTTGCAATTATTTACTCATTTATGCTCTCCCTGTCTCTGCTTGGATCAGCTGGTTGTGTTTTTATTGAGTTACAAACTACTGTGTTGTCAACAGGAAATTTTAGATTGCCCCCTGGTGGAGAAACTATGCAATATCAGTCATAACATGGTTGAAGGGTGTTTCATCTCTTCTTTATATTTTAAACTTTCTTTTATCAGGTAATGTAAATGTCAAAACCGATAAATGCCTATACTGATCAGTAATATTAGTCCCACAATAAATTTAAATAATATTAAATTAAAGGTTTACAAAAATATCACTATAAGAAGAAAAAAGAAAACACAATCGATTGTGCTAGTATTTCAAATAAAGCTTTTTACACTTAGAAATTTGCTGTAATCTCTGAAATCAGTGTGAACACACAGCAGTATGGAGGAAAGAGATGCACAAATATTGTACCTACTGACTGCTACTGGCCTATCAGCAAACTAGACGTTATATCGATTACGTGCATCTTAAATATTCAAACATGGCATAATGAAGCATATCTGCATCTTTTATCAGATGAACTGTTATAAACATCCTTCTCAGCCTAGAATTTAACTAGCAGCGGATGCCTAATAAGGAATCAGCACATCTTAAAATTACTAATACAGAGCACCAAGCAAAAAGTCTAAAAAAAAAAGAAAAGAAAGGAGAATAAGGGAAGCAGGAGCTGACCAAAGCCGCTGCGTCTACAAGCTTGATGGTGAAATAGGCAATTGTCCAGATTCCATTTCTGTGTTTCTAAAAGCCTCCAGAGGAAGCCTGATCAAGCAAGTCAGAATTTAATATTGACTCATAATTTCTCCTCGAGCAAGATTTTTTTTTTCCTCTCTCTTCTCAACCATCAGTGACAGTTATGTACAAGGATAGAAGATGCAGTCATTTTGGCTCAGGGAACATGAGGTGAGAAAAAAAAAAAGCCACACTGTTTTTTTAGTTTTCTTGAGGCCTAATTTCAGAAGATGCTAAAAAAACAATGATGTAACAGTGTTAAAAAGTAAACATATTACAGACAGAAACATGCCGCCTCGTGGGATGGCAAAAACGCATATCTGGGCACCCCAAACAACTCCGAGTCCCTATTCAGTAATGTTAATGAAAGCCCAGTCTATTTTAAATTGCAAGTAACTATAGCAACAACACTAATGCTTTTTTTCTGAGGGGTAATGTAATAGAAGATGTTAGTATATTAAATAAATAGGTGTAATAAGTGCAGCAGCTACTGTGTCAATTTTTGTAATTTTTAAAAAGAGTCTATTAAAAGTAGGCATGTTAATTAGTTCTACATTTAACTTTTGCAAATATCAGAACAAGGTTGTATTTTTGTATACTGTATACTCCCCGACACCCATAGTGAAGCCTCATTAAGGTCTAAATTCAAGGGATATACGGCAAAATATTGCTACATGTTTTAAATATGGTGTTTTTCCCACTTTTTGTCAACACAGGTGCTACACATAGATGGAAGTGGTACTGCACGATTACAGATCATGACACTATGAACCAAAGCACAGTGAAAAAGCAAGTCAGTTGTGCTATCCTCAGGATGCATTTGAATAAGCTGTCACATCCTCATCACCCACAGCAACACATCATCACCAAATGCATAGCAACAACCTGTAAAACGCAGCCAAATGCAAAGTCGCTGCATGCTTCACGACAAATTAAACATGTTAATCCAGTAAACATGCAGACAGCAGGTGTCAAATTTACCACAAAGCAGGAAGACAAGCAAGGACAAATAGGCAGTCAAATATGAAATATCCACAGCGCCCTCCAACCTTGCCTCTCCGTTAGATTAAACCAGCAGCGCTCTAGAGCCAAATTACAATGCACCAAAGTCCTCTTCTTCTTCTTTATAGAGACGATAGATAAAGCAGGCAGTCAAGAGTGCCCCGACCAACTATAGTGATAACAAACACACAGCACAACACACCAAAGATAGATTAGTGCACACCGACATTAAGACAGACCGAACATTTAACAAAGAGGAGACATAAAGTGAGCCTACATTACAAAAAAATGCTAATTTGTGAGTGAGAAGTGAAAAAAATGACACTACGTACGTCCTGTATTTAATATATTCACAACATTTTCAGCACCTCATTTAAATGTTCAACTCAGTCCCTTCATCATTTGTGAAAAATTCTTTATAATATAGCCACTGCTAATGGAGAGCTCTGTGCTTATATTTCCTTTTATCAACAGCGGTAAGCATCACAGAGACTGCATGGTTGGTCATCTCATCTTTTGCTTTTTGCTGCCTTTATAATTATGGCAGTGAAATCCTGGCCTCATGTCTTTATTCTCAGTCCCCTGGTGCCCAATTAAAACTGAGCTGTATGTAAAGTGGTGGATTTGTCAGTCTTACAAACACCCCTGGAAACAATAAGTGGAGTTTGTTTAGTTGTAGGTTTCCCTCAAGTTAATTTAGACATGGTTTGCAGCTACAGTAAGACAGGGTGGTTAGTTGGTAGAAAAGTGCAAAAAAAAAAAAAAACATAAAAAGAGAAAAGAAAAAACCTATCCTTGGGCTCTGCAATACTAAAAAGCCCATCTTAGACTAAATGAAATAGGTAGAAGGACCAATCTCATATGATGATGACAGAACGAATCGGATGAGATAAAAAGATGCGTCCATTTAGAGGATCCTGACCTCCCAGGGTACATTCAGTAATATGAGGGTTTTTTTTTTTTAATTCAACAAAGAGCAGCTTTCCACTCACAAAAGGTAAAAGCAGTTTCTCATTTCTGAGAACAACTGGGCTTATATAAAGCACAGTTTGCTCGTGGGAGAAGGCAGTAGAAATGCATCCTGCTTCTTCACTATATATATTACTTACCTGCAGACAGGCCACTCCTATCCCCACTGCACCGATAACCAACAGGTGATCTGCCAGGAACTTTTCCAGCTTAGTGATGCAGCCACCCTACAGAGTTAAAATTTACATGAGATTACTAGTTATAGACAAGAAAGCTTTCTTTGTCTTCATAGCTATAGTTTAAACTGCTTCAGCAAGCGGAAAGACATCTTTCTGAAACTGTGGTTTTACTGAATACGGGATGTACTTGATTATTTAAGTACATTTTTAGTCCCTTTATACTCCCTCATCACCCGACAGGCGTATTTACAGAAAGAGGGCTGATAACACTCACAGTAAAGTGAAAAAATATCCTCATCCCAAACCTACAAGTAAACATAGATACATTCTCAAGACATGTCTTCATGCTTATGTCTTTGCACATAATGCAGGTAGCACATTGTGAAGGATCAGAAGAAACTGAGTGATTTGACACGAGAAGGCGGAAGAGACTCTCCTGTGCAGCGTGGATAAGCATTCAAAACCTCATCTTTTATTCATTTTTCTTAGAGCTCATTCTATCAGAAGAAAGTTTTAAACTCGTGTTTCTGCTGGCATTTTTTTTTTGAGTCACTCGGTTTAATTTCAGGGTTGCACTGGCTGGCACCTTTGCATCAAAGCAAGAAGGTTCCTGGTTCAAATCTCTTAATAAGCTCAGTGTGGGGAGTTTGCATGTTGAGCCTTTGACTTTCCTCTGGGTGCTCCAGCTTCGTCAAAAACAATGCCCACAGATCTGAGAGCACGAAGAGAGGTTTATCTCTGCTTTTTTGCCCAATGTCAACCTTGCAACCCAGCAGCAGTTAGGGAAGTAGATGGATGTTTTTCATTTCAGACCAGAAGTGAATAAAACACCAGTGTAATTTCTTCAAATATGGAATGAACCAGAAAAAAAACAAAACAATGGACTGTGAAGATGAGCAATCACCCTGAACAACTGGATAACACTGATTTCCTTTGATTACTGCCTACACACAGTTATTAGTATACTCACTGCTTCCAACTGTTTTTTTTCCTGTCTTTAGGCTATCATCACTCATCTTTGATTGCAAAAGCACTCCGTTGATATTTATAACTCGAGTTAGGGATATAGCCAGGTTGCAACACATTTCACAAAACTGTACATGAGATTATTGTAAGATATAGAGCCTACAGACAAAACTACAACACATTCTGTGTTGTAGCTGCCCAACAGTCAGGCTGAATAAGACTGCTGTCATTTTGCCAGAAACATGTATTGCACTGACCTCCACTTTGTAGATGTTGGAGGGGTGGTCTCTCATTCCACAGTGAGGTGTGATGGTCTTACAGCAGCTGTCAGGTACCACCCTGTCTTCTGCTTCCCCTGACACAATATACTTGCTCACAGCCCAATCATGAGAGTTGTTGCTGCCACAGCATTTGAACTGAAGAGGCAGATAAAGAAAAGCGCAGACTTTAGTTTCACAGTGTAAGAACAAATCCCTCATTCTGATTCAAATATGGTTTCATATATTATCGAGTGTAAACAAATTGCTAACATCAAGCCACCATATAAATATATTTTCACGGCAGTAATTTTCCTCTCAGGGACTACTTTAGCTCCAGCTGTTCCACTTGTCATCTTTGGAACAATGATGTGTCTAAACCCAGATAGAATACACAAAGTGACGAGCCATTTCGTCTTCTACTACATGTCGGCATAATTTTCAGCTTCATATATCAAATTAATTTATAACAAGTACAAGTATACTTCATCGTGCATGCTGAAGAGGGCAAAATATAATCTTACAGAAACTTGACACCAGAAGAGTTATGTAAATATATTTCATACATCCTGTTGTAGATTGTCAACAGCAAGTGTGACTGCCTCCTTTCCAGGCTGAGCATAGTTCTCTGTCATAGTGTGGTTGAGATGCTGCTTCAGCTCTTCACTCAGCTGGAAATGAGGAACAAAGAGAGAAACACCAGGCATACACAGTGAGAAAATGTGTGTTTGAAACAGGGGAGATGTAAAGGGGTTGGTGGTGGTGGTTGGGGGGGGGTTATTTGGGGGTAAAAACAAATGTTTTTATTCTAACCACCCCACAGGCTGCTTAATTTATGATTACACTGCAATATCTACACAAAAGACCAATGCAAAAAGTGAGAGAGGGAGAGGATAAGGGGATGATAGATTTGCTAGCGTTTGGAAGTGCTATGACGCAGACTACAGATAAACAAGACACCAAAAAATTGACTAGAAATACAGCCTTTGATGTCTGGATACGTTTTCTCACGCGCGTGCACACAGAGCAGAATACTGAAAGAAAAAATGCAAATCTTTATCTTTAAAGTGATTCTATCCTGTTCTGAACCCTCTTCCATTACAATAAATCTGCCCACAGATTACATGATGCTCTATGCAGTCCTCACTGTCTGAAGCTGACTGACAGCCAGATGTTTGGGGGGATAACTAAATGCCAGGATTATCTAAATGTGTTAGATAAACTTCAGAGAGCCAGGTCATCAGAGGATGATCACTGAGGATGCTGCTTTAGAAAGACTTTATTCCTGCTCAGTTCCACACTCTCACTTGACTGTTCCCTTCTGATTGTTACATTACTGAGTTCTTTTTTTTTATAATTTGGGTTTTTTTAATTAATAATTGATCAATTATTTATAACTTCTTATATCATTAGTCTCTTGATTCACAAAAAAGCACCGCTGAATTCATTCTTAATAGGAAGCCATCATCTACAGCGCAATCTAACATCACCCTGTTGATGCTTTTTCTGCAAAATATAAATGAATTAAAAGGGTCATCACTGCAACTGACATCTGAGCTGATATAAGACCTGACAGGAGAAGTTTGCCTTCAGGGCTTTGTTGCAGAAATATTTTCTGACATGTGGTTAATGTTGTAAAACAGACCATTTTGACCCTCTTTTAAAAACTTAGCCCAGTAGTTTAACCAACTTAACCAAGTTTTGTTGCCTAAAGACTAAAAAATGTTTCTTTCTTTTTACACCAATAACCATTCTGAGAACACCCCATTCTATCTGATCTCAGAAACTCAGAGGGGTTCAAGGTTGATGAGTGAATGGGAGACTTTCTGAGAACAGGGGTCATCATAGACCACTAGTTATATACAACTCACCAGGAGCCTTTTTTTTTTGCTTTTTAATACTAATTTTTCCCCTATGTCACCTTTCCCAGTCACAAGTTGCCTCCACAACAGCCTGACTGGTTATCTGCAATTTTTGCTTCCGCACAAGAAAATCTAATACTAGCAGCAGCCTAACTGCACACTAACGAAATGCAGCTTAGTCAAAGGTGAGCCTAAAAGATGTTACAAATGCCAAGCAAGTGCTCAAAAAAGAAAAAGAAAAAAACATCTGCTGTTTATTTTTAGCCTCTGCCCCGTTTCCTTACTGACATCTTGACATCTGAGTGTTCAAACTTTTCTTACAGAACTTTATCTGCTTTGCAAAAATCCTGCTCTTTGATATATACCTAGAAGAGAAAAAAGTCATACTGTGTATAACTATGATTAACATCCAGCAAACCACAAACAATTCCTGTATCTAGCAGTCTCTCTGCTATCCCAACTGTAATGTATTAATATGAGAAATGCCCCAACACATTGGTGTGACGATGGTCATCTGGGTGAAGGTCTTTTTAACCCCATTTTCCAACATGCCTGCAGGCATAGCTTAGCTGCTGCAGCTGTTTCCACAAGGATAAACTGCAGCTTGGCTCATCACTGCAGAACGCCACTAACCTAACCAGTAAAAAGTGACCACTTACCCTGTGGTAGTATACGTAAGCTAGTACTCCGGCCACAAGTTCGATCAAGAAGATAAACAGGAGGCAGATGAAATACTGTGGACGAGAGACAGAACAGAAAAAGAGAGAGAGAGAAAAAGATTTTAAGTAAATTTGACTGAAGACTCATTAGCTCAGTAGTCGCCTGAAGTATCTCGTAGCTAACTCAAGTTGCTCACGCTTGTGATGGCTCAATATAAACTTTCATCAACTGTCACCACACTGCATCTGTCACTTCAAACGCAGATGGCGGTCCTGAATGAAATGAGACAACTAGAAAGCAATTTGACAGGCTGCAGAATCCCATTTCTCCTGGGCATCTTTACAGAGCTCCCCACATTACTAGAATAAAGTTTCACTATTTATCATAACTGACGTCTGAAATTATCTTAGGAAAAACAAAACCGTATTAGCACAGTATTTGAGTGCCATCCTCAAATATTATTATTTGAAGGTAATGTTTGCTTAGTATTTAAGCGCTACTCCAAAATACCGTGTTTAGTTTTCTTCTGCAAGAATTAGACGTGAGATGGGTGCTGAGGCAAAAAAATAAAAATGAGAATAACCGAGACTTTAACTGTAAGCATCATTCTTAATGGCGAGCACTGTTGTATGTACTGTTATGTAAACGGTGTGACGAACTGATTGCCCACACAGAGTACTTTGATAGACTGCTGCAAAACGAGCAAGATCAAAACTACAGCTTTCCCACACTTAAATAACCCAACTTTTCATTGTTCATCAGATGGTTTGTACGCCCATCAAAACATGGCTCGTTCCACATAATGCAAGTCCATATACAAACAGACACACAAACACACCTAACAGGGACCAGCTGTCACGGCGTAACTCTGAACCATTATGGAGACACAGATGCTATTGCACAACCTGCTAGATGCACCAAACAAAGTGATTGAAAACTATTGGTAACAAACAGCTGTAGGGAAGAAATATTTAACACAAACACAAACAGATGTTCTTTTTTGTTTTGCAGCTATCGCAGTAATGATGCTGAGCCAAAACCCCGCCTGCTCTGCGTCTCTCTTGGTTACAAGATTGCGAAAAGAAAAAAAAAAAAAGCACTTCAGTCTCTCTGTGTGCCTGCTACCCACACAAAATGCCAACTTCACACTTCTCTATGCACACAACACTTACTGTACATGCTAGCATCACTCATTATTCTTCCCAAACAAATCTATAAATAGCACAAAAATGCAGTTGAACCAAACTGCACCGCAGATTCCATTTCCTCTACGCATCCACCTCTTCACTCCTGCAAGGACCTTTCTCTCTCCATCCGTCACCAGTAGATAGACAAACCTATAAATAGCCCTGCAGCAGAGAACGTTCACCTCCCGCCTCCTTCTCTCCCACTGGGTCCTGTCTCTGTAAAATAATGAGGACAGCGAGGGCCCCGTCAGAGCCATTCGTCAACATCTAGTGATAGACCTTAGACCAGGTTTAGCATGGATGAGCGCCATCGCACGTTGCCACATTCGTGTTCATGTGAGCGAGCATCTAGCTTCTCACAATGGACAATCTAGGACCACGAACCAGTGGACTATCAGGACTGTTATTAGACAACTTATTATTTATCTTCTCCAGTGTTTCCCATTCAATTACATTCGATTTATGCCAGTTTGGGACTGCAGTGCTCAACGAGGAGGCAAGCAGACCCATGCTTTCTTAAGTGAATTATTCTATTCTCGTTCACCAGACAGAGTCCGAATCAATCGTCTTGGACTGCAAGAGTCTTTTTCCATCTCTGCAACCTTGGCGTAGTGACATATAAAGCCACTGTGACCACAGCACAAGAGACTATTGAGCTGCTAAATAATGACCGGTGATGCCAAAAAAAACAAAACAAAAACAAAAGTGGTCCAAACTGCCTACTGGAAGGAAAACATGTGATGGGAAATGCAAGAGCTAGCTGGCTAAGTGGAAGTGACCTTTTAAATAACAAGGGGATTCTCCACAAACAATGATGGACTCACCATCTTGGATGGATGGCAAAATTCAGACTGAAATATTGCTTAAACTCCACATGAATAAGTATTATTAAACAGTGACTTTTTTAGGTTTTCTAGATGCAATCTTCTTTAATCATCGCAGTAAAATTACTGTCTGTGTACACGTTCACTCCACAGATTTCCTGACCATCTACCATTGGCCCTTCTAAATTACAGCAAAAATACCCCCCAAAAATATTTTTATGATTAACTCTCTCATACTCATTCTCAAAAAACAACACTCCTGTAAACCTTTAAATAACAAAGTGTTACCTGTTCCATAAGCATGAATATGTTTGCCATCAAAATATAATTTTTGTAAAAGCATGATCTATGTAAAGTATAATTTTAAACACAGACTCTACATTGAATCCTGCGTGTAAGCCTAACCTACAACTTTACAGCTACAAACAAATGCCTGGACCTCAGCAGAAAGCCCCATCAATCAGTCTCTCGTCTCTCCGATCTCACCGTGGACAGACAGCTTCTCTGCTCCCGGATGACTGCACAGCAGCCCAAAAAGCCTGTAACTACCACCAGGCTGCCCGCCAAGATGAGGATGTACGCTGACACAGCAAAAGTGCTGGAGGCCAGTAGGCTCAAGTAGTCGCTCTTTGCCACCAGTGTCCAGACGCCCACACCCAATACAGCAGCTCCGCCCATCTGGAAAAGAATCGAGAGAAGCAGAGGAAAAAGTAACAGGATCAAAAAACGATACCTGAATAAAAACATAAATAAAAATGTTTATTGCAACGCAAGGTTTTATACTACAGAGACAAAAAAAAAAATGCATGAGATATGAAATTTAACAGAATTTAACTAAGTACTGAAACATTTAAGCAAAATATTTTTAAGGGTATAATAATTTATAGTGAACTCAAAGCTTTTAGATGAGTCACTTAGAAAAAGAAAAGGAAATGGAACAGAGGAAGAGGGCATAAAAAGAGAGGAAACAGAATAAGAAACAGAGAAAAGCGGCCGTGCGTAACAAGTAACAGGACGTCTGCGATCAAGTCAGGGCATAATGACCACTTCCTTAGAAACAATGCAGAGTAACTGATCCAGGGTGGCTTCCTGCTCTCTTTTTCTCATCTTATGAGTTACAAAGGAGGGCAAATAGGAAATGCCTGAGAGTCTTTCTTCGTCCTCCCATCCCTTTCCTTTAGAAGGAAGGACCTCTTATTCACAACACCACATATCCAACCAGTGGGAAATCAACCTTCTCTAACACTGTAAAAATATTTCTTTTAACAATTAAGTTTCACTGAATTACATTTTTTTCAAGTCCACTATCGCTTTGTCTGAATGTAGTTTCCAATATTGTTCTCACATCTCTGTACTATCACTGCTCAAAATAAAAATACTGCTAAGTAGCGAAGCTGGAATTTACATCCATGTCTGTCCAGACTTAACCTTAAACATCTTACATCGCTTGAAATGCTGCCATAAATGTTTGAGCGCAAAAATCTAACCAGTTCATTCTTGAGTCCGAGTGGAAATCCTTGCCAGGTTTGAAGAAAGCAGAAAGCTGAAAACACAATCTCACCATCCTCAGCTGTAGCCGACAAGGAGGAGGCAGAGTAAAATAGCAGTACAAGCGTCAGGGTTCACTCGATCGTGTGAGGGGATCACAGAGTAGCTATTTGCCCATTTATCAGTATCGGCATTTGTAACAGTCATTAAATGATAATTAAACAAGAAGCGCAGAGACAGGAGGAACGCCCGTCACCGACGTCGAGTATAGATGCTGCATAGTTTCACCATCAGAGGGTACTTGTCCACCAGACAGTGTAAATTATTAATCTATCACTGTGTCGAAAAATCAAGATTATTTTTAAACTGCATTGGTATATTATTTTAGTAAGGCCTCATAAATAACTGTGCCTAACGTGTGTGTGGGAAACCACTTTATGTTTTGTAGTTTTTGAAAGAAAAATAAAATAAAAAATAAAATAAAATTACCAAATATCATTATCTGTCCTAAAAATCCTATATCAGACAGGCTAGACACATACTTTTAGTTTCATGTCCATGATAATACATATGTCATTGTACCCTCAACTAACCAAACAATCATGCTTTAACCAGGCATTAATCGCATCAGCTTCTCATGGATTATTTTCTGAGCACCTGTCAAATATTACTTTATTAAATTTTGCCTTAAATAATAATATCTGTGTTTTTGATGATTGCCAATAACAGCGCTGTGAAAAAGAGTGATAAATGACAAACTCGTAGATGATGCCTTCTCTTTTAAAACCAATGTGCTAAGAAAGTGAAAAACAGAAATGGCCAATGCCAGTTCGTCCTGATACAGTATGCACTGCTCCTCCGCCTATGATTAATTTGTGTAGGGGTGGACAAAAATGCCCTCTAAAAAAAAAAAAAGTGTTGCGAGATGGAGGACTGCCTTTAGAGGAAAATTATACTATTTTTCCTCAAGAGACTGGTTGTTAGGTGGTGACAGGGAATTTAATTGACGCCTAAAGCTAAAGCTTTAGGCTTTGTCTTTATCTAACCTCTCCCACTTACGGATCTGTCTCTCTCTACTCAAAATCTTCTTTTTTGACTCTGTAAGCCCGAACACTCTGCACCGATGCTGTAAGAGGGCAGAGCTTGAGCGGAGAGCTACAGCAGCATAAAGTGCCAGAGAGCAGGTTTGATACACTGTTTGGCCAGAATACACTGACAAGCCCTAAATAATCTATGACTCACTTTGAACTCAGTCCATAGCTCAGCCTTGGGAGACTTAAAACTTTCCTTAATCCTCTTCCTGTTTCTATGTGGCTCTTTATGCGCAGTGTCTCTAAAACAGCAGTTTTAAAGGAACACAGACACGTTTACAGCGGACAACTGTGTCTGTGAGAAAACGTGAGTTGTTACTGATGTCGTCAATGACGATCCAATCCACCAGGGGGTTAAATGTGAAGCTTCGTTATTGCGGTGAGGTCTCTGTGAGTACATATTACTTGAAATGAGGATTACTAGCCACTTACCCAGAAGAGAAAGTTGAAAACAAAGAGCAGGTACTTGAGGCACTGGGTCACCCATTCTTGAAGACCCAGAGACATCTTTTTTGTCTTCAGTTGAATTCTGAAAGTGCAGATTTTTTTTGTTGGAAACATTACATTTTCCTGCAAAGTACTGCTAATAAATAATTATATCACGATAACAGATCTTACTAAAGTTTTCTTCAGATATTTTTAGCATTTACAGTTTCCTTTCTTTGCTCACAAATAGTTAAAACATATTGTTGACACATTTACACTTATCCAGCTGCTTATCCAGCTGCACATGACTCCCGTGTCCCAGACACCCGACATATTAAAAGTTGTTTAGTGATGCAGCGTTCAAGCTCCCGATATAACATGCTTTTGTTATATCACAAACCACATCTTTGAATTATCACTAAGACGTGTCCCTGTGAATCATTAATTGAGCTTATATTATTGGCCCTGTAAATAAAAGGCCATGGGTGTGGAAAGCACTTAGACCTATGCAATTGATCTAAATAGCATCCTTCAGCGGACAGAGCATAAAAGAAAATGGTGCAGCTTTTCTGTCTGCCAGCCCAGGAATAATAAACACATCACTGTAGCTGTAGATCTGAGAGGAAAAGTGATGAATAAATCATTTGTTAGGGATGAAAATGAATAAGGTAAATACGCAAGCTAGTAAGCGTGCTAAAGGGTCAGCTTGTCTACAAACAGAGAAGGAAAACGAATGATCTCTAACAGCTTCTTTCCATGCATGAAATATCCGCTTCACTCAGGCTTTGAGATATTCCATCTACCTTCACTCATAAACAATAAATGGGAATAGGGATTCATTTGAGATATCTACAGCATCTTTCAGTTAGCTCTTGATAATTTACAGCCTTGTTTTTAGATTTTATCTGACATGTTGTGGTGCCAAATTTCTCCATGTGTCCTGAAAAGCTGGGGGGGAAAAATTGTTTTAAGATAGAAATTGGCACAATAAAACAAGCCATCTCTTTTGGCTGGGGAGGAGCACAGCAACTGAAGCATTTGTGATTAATATATGAAGAATAGAAAAACAAAACAAAACTGATGCATGTACTTGATGCGCTGCTATAGTAGCAGTGCAACAAGTTTTATTCTGAAGTTTTAATAAGCAGCTACCTTGCAGATTTCGTTTTTTAATAATTCATTTAAATGTATTAATAAATTATTCTATAGGTTATTTGCTACTCAGCAGCATTACAAGGAAATTATATACTGCTGAGTTGCTGAGTCAATAACTATTATTGATCAACATAATGTATATGATTTGTAAAGGAGCCCATAGTATAAAAGTAAGAGGAGGTTCCAGGTGTGATAAGTAAACTCAGCGCAGAAATGCTAACGTGCATTACTGTTACTTTTTTGCCAGTAGGGGGCGACTGTGGCTGTATAAAGACAAGGTTCGAAGTGTCCACACCTATTTACTATGGAGGAGGCTGTAAAACTTGGTGAGGGAGGAGAGAGCAGTGTTGGGTAAAGAAGAGGAGGAGAAAGAGGCAGATGATGTGGAGCTGGCAGAAAGAGTGAGCCGGGTGTATAAAACCCAAAGAGGAGGCAAGGAGACAGGGTTGGGAACAGCACAGATGAGCGCCTTTGAACCACAATGCAGTCCAGGTTCTTCAGTCGGATCTAGTGTGGTTCGGCAACATCCAGAATCTGTGGTCAGTGATGTTCTTATTGACTTGATTGAGTCAATGATTTTATTTCCTATTTTATTTCACAGTAAGGAGGTCCTGGGTTTGCATACATCAGCCGGCTGGGGCCGTACTATGTCTAATGTTTGCATGTCCATGCCATTATGCATTCTCTCCGAATACTTCGCCTTCCTCCCACAGTCCAAAGTCATGCATATTCAGTTAACTGGTGTGAACAAATTGGTCGTAGATGTAAAATTACAGAAACAGAGTAGAACAAAGGTGCTAGTGGAAAAGAGACCCTTGTGCAATTCTACTTTTTGTGTAATGCAATCTGTCGTGGGGCACAGATCCACAGAAAACTGCAAAGAAAAACCAAAACACCGCCACGCCCCCCTTATCCTCTTGGTTCCCCTTATGAACCCAAATTTGAAAATGTCCTTTAAGCGCCCCTGTAAATACAGCTAGGTTTCCTTCAAATTTAACAGTTTGTTTGATTTTATAACACATAAGCTGACCGTCAACTCTTTCTTAACGAGGCCTCCCTGCTTTTTCACTCTGTCCAGATGACTTAACAGGAAACGAACATCCCCCTTAAAAAGAAAAAAAGAAAACCGTCTCGGACATTTCAGACTTTAACCCGTGCTGTTGTGCTCCAGCATCACAAGCTACAAATCAATATAAAGTCTTTTTTCCGTTGAAGTCAAACTTTACCCCCCTCTTCTTCAACATAGCCATCCTTAAAAATCCTGAAAAAAATGTCCCACTTGCGTCGCCGATGGCAGGACAAAGTTTAAACGCATTATCTCACAGTTAGATCGACAAACAGATGTTTTCATCTTATAACTGACCACATACTCACCAGACCGACGTCAAAGGCTGAAAAAAGGACCTCGTTTCCTTGTTAGTCCCGTCTATTCAGAGTGTACGGCACTACTGCAGTGGGCGTTTTGTCCGGTCCAGTCAAGCTTGTTGCTTTCAGGGTGTCCGAGAGTCTGTGCGGATGGTGCTTTTGATTGCAGCTCGTAATTTTGAGTTCCAAGAAAATTCCTTACATCGATTTGCAACAAATTGTAATAAAATGAACTCCATATATTTACAGGTACACACTAAACCTACAAAATCAGTCAATACAAATAGCCTGCATGTTTCAAATACAACAATTATTACTTACAAGGTAGGTTACAGTGAGTTCCAACAATGACCGCTCAACTCACACGCAAAATTAAAACAAAGTATCATCATTTACTTTGTTGGTATAGATATTGCGGCCGAGTAAAAGAATGCTTGTGTAAAAGTATTAAACAGCCCGGATAGCAACAGAAATCTGCATAATACACATAGTTCCTGATAGTCAAGGAAGGCTGCAGTAGTTAACCGTGTCACATAGTGGAGAGTAACAGAGAAGGAACTGACACAATACCACTCGCTAGTCTGAATACCACAGTACCATTAACAGCATAACCTTGGTTACATTGTAACCACACACCCCCTGAAGAATTTTCCAATGAGGTGTGCATGAATAACCAAAGGCAAAGTCAAAAAAAGCATAGTTTGCTGTGAGGACAGGCTTGGCACATCGGCTTGTTGGCTTGCCAGTTCTATTCAATTCTATTAATACAGTAGTACAGCAGAAGCCCTTACTACTGACTTGGATAAATCTCATTATTAATTCTAGTCATGCCACTCAACACATTTCAATTTGCTCTTCATAATGTGAAGTTGAGTATGAAATTATTGAACAGAGCAACTCTGTGAGCTCATCGAAAATTTGGTATTTCAGCAATGAGCCTATCAGCATTAATTTGATTGTCTAGATTTGTCTGCTTCTTTTTAACAATTCAGGAATCATTCAATCACCAAAGAGTGGGAAAAAAGCAGGGAAAAATAAAGAGACAAACTGAAGAAATATGTAAACACTATGGTAATACTGCCACATATCAATTTTAACAACATTAAAACTACTTTACTTCAGTGTTGCTTCTGTTGCTTCCCATCCCTGTCCAACCCGTGTGTTCAGTGATGAGTTTTTATGGTAATGATAAATCTTTATCACAGAAAGACATCCTTTTTCTGAGCAAAACAGACTCTGCAGTGGGCTGTCTCCTCCATTTCCACCTCAGTAATTCAATGTGCTTGCAAGCTATTAGGAATAGATGGTGGCTGCATGCCTCGTCAGTGGGCACCTGGACTGGCGACAGTCAGTCTAAGAAAACAGCCTTACTTAGCAGAGCATGTCATGAATCAGGTCAGGTTTTCCCCAGTAAATATTGTCTAATCAGAGAGTGATAAAACAGGCCATCAGCGTCCTATGGCTAGCAACTTGGAGCCTATTTTCCACTTTCTCATAGGTGATACATGGCAGAATGAACAGAAATCTGGCTTAGTCTTAAGCCAGCTCTTTTTAAGCACCAGACCATTCCCTCTGTGTCCAGTTCCATTCTGCTGGAGTTACTTTACCACCTTTCATGGTTTTGTAACCCACTAAGCTCTCCAATCCTTTCTCTCACAAAGGGGTAGGACTAGGTCATGACTGACTGTGCATGTCAAACACAAACAGGTTACGGCAAAAGCAAACATTGTGTGCACTGGTGTGTCCTTGTGTGATTATTGCAGTATTCAAGAAAAGAACCATGTTTGTGTCATAGATTTACAGATTCCAGTGCCCTGCATCTATTCATGTAAATTTCACATTCTTTTTACCAAAATAGAAGGGTTAGGGTTAGAATAGAATAGAAGGCTTATTGAATAGAAGGCTTATCTAGCCTTCTATTCAAGGAGAGAAGACAAGGCATTTGAAATTATAATTGAGATACATATCAACAAGAAATGATATTGCTTTAAAGAATTTGAGCTACTGAGAGCCAGCTTCTTATGGCTAACTTTTTGTACCCAGACTTGCTGCAGTGTCTGCAGTTCAATTCAGGCAGATTATAGGTGCCAAATTGCAAGAGATAAGAGACATCAAGAAACTTACAGAGTTTTATCAGCTTGTGTTAACCTCTGCTATTTTTCTTTGATGGATTAGGAAAGGTCAGGATGAACTAAAGGATTTCCTGGACATGAAGCGGCTACTGTAGATAAAATAAGAAATTGCTAAAGCGAAAGCTTATGGGACAAGTCTTGCTGCCTCACAAGACACAAGCATACGCACAAAGAACTAGAGGACTAAAGAAACACAAGCAGTGGAAGCAATCTGTGTGTGGGAACTCTGGGACAATGTCAACAGATGGAACTGAGCATACTAAGCAGAGCAACACCATGTAGCGTCAGCTGACAGATTCACAACGGAAACAAGGGAGGCTGGAGTAGCCATCAAAAACTATAATTAATCCCAGAGTGTTTTTTTTTCCTTTCTTTTTTTTCTTTTAAGACACTCCGATTTTTTATTCTTTAGCATGGAAAATGTGTGTGCAACTTACTCTAGCTTTACAAACGACCTTGGTTGTCTATCAGCTTGCTGGCCTGCAATTCTGGTCCTAATAGAAATGACAGCTATCAGTGTTAACATTTCTCCTAACATCCGTTTTCCCCAGAGGACGGATCCGAATGATTTGAGTTGTGCTCACACATAGCATAGCGCCCTCTTGAGGCTAACATCTGTTTGAGCAAGTGGTCTCAACACCTTTACGAATGCAGACAATACAATTACTTAATTTAGTGCATTTTACTTTAAACTATATCAGTATAACGTTTTAACACGTAACAAATGTACCTTTATATAATTTGCAGATTTGTTGTTAGCCTTAAATTTAGAACTTTCTTATTGATATCCTTCTTATTGCTTTTTAATTTTTTTTTTATCCATGGTAAATTTACCAATATCTTCCCAGAGTGGCTTTAGTTACGTTCAGATCCTTTTTTTTGCACAACTAAAATAATATTTTTTGGGTTGTTTTTTTTTGTTTTTGTTTTTGTAATGCGGCTCACCGCAATTTTAGTGTCATGAAAGGGTTAAAAAAAATTAAGAGGCGTATTTTAAGTGACCACTGAGCGAGGGCCACATCCAGACGTCAACGAACTGAAATGAAACTTAAGTAAAACCCCTAAAAGACAGCAGTTTTTGGTTTGGGGTTGTTGTTTTTTAGATAGAAGTTTGCTTCCTATTTTTCGCAGCTTTTATTAATCAGAAACTTGAGACTTTGCAGGTATGGTTACTTTACTGGTTTCTTACACAGTTTGTTCAGTCCACCGAGTTGAATTGCGGGTTATTAGTATTAATTTATTTATTGTATTTCGCTCTTGTGCAGATATGGCGACTGCCAGCTGTCTGTTTTCAGAGGAGAGGTTCTTATGCTGCATCTGTTTGGACCTGTTTACCGAGCCAGTGTCAACCCCGTGTGGACACAACTTCTGCCGCCCGTGTATCCACATGTATTGGGACACTACTGACGTTTGTCAGTGTCCATTTTGCAAAAGAACTTTTTCTTCAAGACCTGAACTCAACGTCAACACTACCATGTCTGAGTTAGTGGCTGAATTTGCAAAGCTGGTCCAAGTCAAAGTGTCGACTTCAGACCGAGAGCCCCCAGAAGGAACAGACGTTCTTTGTGATATCTGCACCGGAATGAAAGAAAAGGCCGTTAAGTCGTGTTTGATATGCCTTACTTCTTTTTGTGTAGTCCACCTGGAGCCTCATCAGAGAGTTTCAGTTCTTAAGAGCCACAAACTAATCGATCCTGTGAGTAATCTTGATAAGAGGATGTGCAAAAAGCACAACAAGATAACAGAACTGTACTGTAGGACAGACGAGGCCTGTATTTGTGTGTTGTGTTTCAAAAGCGATCACAAAAGACACAATGTCATCTCGCTAGAGGAAGAGTATGAGGCCGTGATAGTAAAAAACGATGAGGTAATGGCAAATATCCACAAGATGATACAATCACGATGTGATAAGATAGATGCGATTGAAAAGTCACTTGATGCCAGCCAGAAAGAAGCCGCCGAAGAGAAAGAAGCCAGTGTGCAGATGTTTACTGACTTCATTCGCTCTGTTCAGAAGAGCCAAGCTGATGTTGTTGAGGTGATTGAAGAGAGGCACAGAACGATGAAACAAAAGGCTGAAGGTTTTCTGAAAGAGATGAGGATGGAAGTCGCTGAGCTTAAAAGCAGAAGAAGCCAGCTGGAGCAGCTGTCACGATCTGAGGACCATCACTGTCTTGTCCAGAACTTCTCAAGCTTACGCGCTCCTTTGGGTAAGGACTGGTCCAACACTGACGTTTACAGCAACTTGTCATTTAATGAAGTGAGAAGAGCCATGGCTCAGGTGAAAGAAACAGCCGATAACATTTTGGAGAAAGTTCCAGAGATCAAAATGAAAAGAATGAGAGAGCATGCAGTGGACTTGACTATTGATCCCGACACAGCACATTGTTCTCTTACCATTAGTCAAGACCGAAAACAAGTTGGCACTGCAGAAAAACAGAATCTTCCAAAAAATCCAAAACGATTTGAGATGTATCCAGAAGTGTTAGCAAAGGAGGGGTTCGCAGGGGGGAAGTTTTACTTTGAGGTGCAGGTGAAAGATAAGAGTAAGTGGACTGTTGGAGTGGCAAGAGAGTCTGTAGATAGAAAGGGAGACACACTTCTATCAGTTTCAGGCGGTTATTGGACCATCGGATTAAATGAGGGCAAGTATTATGGGTATGAAAATTCAGCTGTTATATTGGTACAGTTAAAAAAGCTTCAGAAAGTGGGCATCTTTGTGGACTATGACAAGGGAGTGGTTTCTTTCTATGATGTGGATTCTAAATCACACATCTACTCTTTCAGTGGCTACCGCTTTAAAGGGAAACTTTATCCATATTTTTGCCCTCATTATAACACAGACAAAAAGAATATTGCCCCTCTTGTCATAACACCTATACCTCACAGTTTAACTTAGTTTGGTCCTCATATACAGAACCCAAGCTAGACTTCAACATTTCCATAATCAGTATGTAAAAATATTGTCTATACCTGCTTGGAAGTTAATCACCAGCTCATTCTATGTGCTTGCCTTCTTTGTGTAATGGACTTTGCTATAATTTAAATATATTAGAGTGGCTAAAATTACCAGCTGACTTTATAATATAAATAAGATAGACTTTGACAAGATATTTTTTTATGTATATGTTCATATTTAGAGAGGGTTACATACAGGAAAGTTTTAAGAAAAAAGAAGCATGCACACACCGACACAGACCATTTGCCATTTCTTATCAAATTCAAATCAAAAGCTTTATCAGATTCACTGAAACAGACGATACTGAGATGAGAAGATGAACATTCATGAACTCTTTGTTTAGGCTGTCTGTTGTCATTAGCAGTAATGAAATGAATTGATTTTATGTATTTGAAACGTTACCTGAATAAACTTCAACTAAAGATGGATTTTCTTGTATTGTTCATTTGATGAAATCTGTTATTTTATGTTGCATTCTTCATAGTTTAGGCAGAGCTCGTATAGATACAAAAGGACTGTAACTGCTTCCCTGTGCCATTTTGACCCATTGAATAGTCTGCATTGCCTCAAAAGACTACAGTGGCTTTGTTTGAGTCTGTGCATAAGACATACACACCTCAAAGAAGATTTAGAGATATTTAATTCACCCAAACCTCATGTAATTACAGTCTAAAGGTCAGTGTCGCCGAGCCTTGCTGCTACTCTGCTTGCAGTCTTCAACAGTTTAGGTTTACGAAGGAACTCGCGGCGACTCACATCTTTGTCACGCTCACAGCTTTGTGAGACTTATAAGTCAATCAATAGTATTCTGCCCACTGCTTTCACTCCTGACTCCTGGCTGTGTGCTCCTGCCCCCACACTGATTTGTGTGCATGATAAAGTGGATGCGCTCGCATTATCCTCAAGTGTGATGCGTGGGCTGATCTTAAGCACCACTGATGGAGCTCACCCATAACTGTGACTAAAAACCAGTGTGTTTCATTGTGTTGTCTGTCATTAATGGGAAACGAGCCCATTTTTCCTTGCGACAAATGTTTTGTTATGTTTTTCAAAGTGGGTTACTATTAACTGACTCCTTTGATAGAGTATGAAAAGACTGAGGGAGAGTAATGAAAGAGGTACGGATACCTCTGGAAATGGAAATCAAACATTGTGTGATGAAAGATATTTTGACATACTTTTTTGGAAGAAGGCAGCGTGAATGTAAATGTATTACATTGCAGGATTTAACTGCATTATTCTCTCACTAACATGATCTTCTATCTTAAGCTAGAGACATTTTCTTTTAGTCGTATGTCTAAAAGACTGAGGAGGGCCAACTGTGTAATCAGGTGGAAAATAGAAATAGAATGAATTAGGGTCAGCTCTACATGAGGTTGATGTGAAATACAAGGGGAAGAATCTGTGACCTGAAACAACACCAGAAGAGGGCAGTAAATATCGGAAGGCTACTGGTGGGAAAAAGAAAAGTGTAAAAATGGTCAATCACACTGCACTCTATTGATTCAAAGTACACGTTTGTTGTGCTTAGCGCCACAACACAATCAGTGATGACACAGCAGGTGTTCTGACTTTTGCAGCCACTAAGAAAGCACCTGCTGCGACTTCTGATTGGGATGAAAAAAGAGGGCACCATGCTTAAAAGTTACAGAAGGGGTTACAGTAATGTACAAAGTCTTCAGCCACTCGTCGTTTGCTTAGATTTTGATTCCACAGAGACAGATTTTCTTGTCATTTTTATAATGGTCTTTTAAAAAAAACCCTCCAGGCTTTCTGAAGGTCATTTGAGATGCAGTTGGCCCTTCATTTAATCATCCTACTGCTCACTGTAACCTCATCAAAAATGAGCTGAGTTGGAAGGGTGGCTTTCAAGAATCCATTCTTAAGGAAGGAGAATGGAGGAAAAAAGGCTGAGCTGTGCCAAATTACACAATAAGTTGACTGAAAATCAGTGGTAATATGGAGCAATGAATCCAAATTTGAAATATGCATGGAAGAGCTCATAAGAGAGATACAACAGTGAATGTCTACAGGCATCTTTAACACAGTTTGAAAGCTCTACTGTGCTTTGAGGCTGGATTTCAGCCAGTGTTATTGGAGATTTTGTCAAAATTAATCAAATTATGAATGTAGAAAAGTGCCACCAGATTTTGATCTACCATATAATACCATATAGGAAGTGTCTCATTGGCAACAACTTCATTTTTCAGTATGACAATGATCCCAATCACACTGCAAATGTAGTCAAAGTATGTCTGGATGAACACATCGGTCATGGATTGATCTCTCCAGAGTCTGAACCTCATGATTATCGAAGCAGTGTGGGATCATCTTGACAAGAAACAAAACAAAAGGCAGCCAACATCCAAAGAAGAGCTTTGGCTGTCCTTCAAGAAGCCTGCAGAACTATTCCTGAGGACTACTTTAAGAAATTTAGAGCAGCTTAAATGTTGGACTTCAAGCTGTGTTGAAGAATAAAGGTGGTCACATCAAATATTGACTTAGACTGAGTTAGAATTGTACAAACTTCTTGCCTTATAAACTGTATTTTTAAGTATGTTTGTACACATTGCTACTTACCTTGTACCACAAAGGGTAATTGCTCCCTATCTGTCTAAGTTTAACGTACTGTGATTTCATTATGGAAAAAAAAACATTACATATTTTCTCTTTAGAAGAACAGCCCCACCACCTCTCATAGTCTAGTATTTTACTCTGCACATTTGTACGTGTAAATAGTGCTACCCTGTTGCAGACCTAAAGACTTAATTACTTACAGTTTTAATCATGTACGTAGTATTTTAATGTTGAAGAGAGGTTACCTTTTCACATTTTTAATTCTTGGAAATTAATGAAGTTGCTGCAGAATAAAGTGTAAGTAAGTGAGGACATGGTAAACAGAATTCAGTCATTACTACAAATTTGTGTTGAAATTTAAATGGTTTTACTGCACTGTGTTAGGTGGGCACCTGGGCGCCTCCTGATCGAACTTTCCCGGGATGTTCTACTGGGAGGATACCCAGGACATACTTGAAATTGCATTTCTTGGCTGGCCTTTAGGAACGCCTCGGTGCTTCAAGCAGGAGGGAAATGGTTCGTTCGCTGCCGTTGCTGCTGCTGACCCCAGACAACAGAGAATGGATGGATGGATATATTCTAATACTTAAAAAGAAGATTCTAAAACGGAAATTATCGAATAAAGTATGAAAATGTAAACACACACACACACATAAATATATCATTGTTTGAGTGGACCTGCTCTGACTGCTGACCCTTTCCATGCCTTACCTGTGGTAGTCTACTCAGTCATGAAACGGGCCAAATAACTGTTTTGTACATTTTTGTTGTAACAAAGAAAAAAATGTTGTCAAAATCGTTTTAGCTTTCCACAAATTACAGTGATAATATAAATTTAAGAACCTTTCAAGTAACAAGGTAACTATAACGTGATTCAATGTTTCCTCTGAATCTGATTGGCTCTTTAATATCATTCTAGAACGTTGGTCCTCGATTCTGATTGGCTTCGTGCCAAGTAATTACATTTTTTTTTACTGTTGCTAAGCTGAAGCTGCACACCTGTAATCGATTTACAGTTAATTCAGATATCATTAAGGGACCTATATAGGTAGCGTAAACGTCTGTCATCATTAAACAGCCTCATGGGCAGAATTAACATACCACGTTTGTATTGCAGTTGGGGTTTTTTTTCCTTCTTCAAATCAAACACCTGTGCTATATAAGCGAGCCACTGACAATCTTGCCGGTTGCCTGGGTCCTTTAACAGTTTAACGGGCAGGCGGGTGCACACTTAGCAGTTTGAGCTCCCTTTTTTTTAAACTTTCTCTTCGGGGAAAGCCTTCGGCGTTTTAACTAAAAGGACTTTAACACAAAAAGACGCGACTTTTGGTTGTCGGACTCCCTGTGATAAGAGCTGTTTCCAAGAGATGAAGTGACTGATAAGAAGCATTTTTGTGGAATTGCCTTTGTAGTACGCGATTGGTGGTGGATCGGCCACACTTCACGTCTTCTCTGATAGCCCGCTTTTAACCGCAGATGTGAAAATGAGCGGGCGGGTTACGCTGAAGCGGCTCACGAAGGTTTTAACGGAAGGACCGTCTAATGCTGGTATCAAACCTACAACCTTCCACTCGCAACATCGTCTCTCCAGCCAATAGACTGCTCAGCCTCCCTGAGTCCTCCCACTAAAAACAACCTGTATCGCATTTATAGTATGGATAACCGAACGTTTCACCTCGCTCCAATTCATATTCACAACTTTCCACCGGCAGTGGCTTTAGCCTAATTTGTAAATTGTGATACATTCTTAGAATGACCCTCACTTTTCCGTGTGTTCCAGTCATATTCAGCGGCTCTCTGTTATTTTTCCCACGTTTCTATTAGGATTTCAGAGCCCCCTAACACTTAAAAGAGTTGTAGCCTAAATCTCGTCGGCTCTCATGGGACTGAGGCATTCGTCGCGTTGTTTGCTGCTACGGCGGAAGATGGCGGAGGCGGACAGCTCAGAGGTAGGGACCTTGTGGTGTCCTGCACAGTTTTTAGCGGGACCGGTGAACTCTCCGCCTGGTATTTTTTGATTGTGTCAACAAATTTGGTGTAGATATTATGGATATCTATGTATTTTTTAGCGATAATTATGGTAACGAGCTTAAATTTAGATTTTGCACTGATGGTGTGCAAGCTAAGGAAAGTGCATTTCCCAGTGTAGCTCTAGACTCAAAGGACGCATGCAGTTGCAATAAATATAGACGATGCATATGGAATATTTGCATTTTGGTTGAGTGGTTCTTTATTGATGCACGAACATTGGCTGTTAAACGTGGTCATGTCCGCTGTCCTTGGTGCTGAAGCGGAACCTGCATCTCTTGCCGGCTCCTCCATGAGTGCAGTGTGTATCACCACCGCTGTCTCATATGTGTTATGAAATTGGCTTTACAGTTTTATAAATTTTTATTTTCATGGTTTATTCTTGGCTTGAATTTAATGATCTCTTTAGACGTCCCACATTAACCGGTAATCTATTTATTACCATAATTTCTTTTTAACCCATTAACTTACCTGTGATGTCTAAATTATGCTACAAACTCTCCCTTTTTCTTTTCTTGTATGTCCTTAACAGAGGCAACAGCCTGTAATGTCCCCCATTTCTCAGTCTGCTCAGCCCTCCCCACTGCCTAAACCAGTGCCTACTACCCACCATGTGCCCTGCGTCCCCCATACGCCTCATGTAGCAGCACTGGCCACCTGTCCAGGTCGAGGCAAGATTGCCAAGTTCATCAGCCCTGAGGAAATGACATCACGGGACTACTACTTTGACTCTTATGCTCACTTTGGCATCCATGAGGTATGCAGACAGGACTGAAAAACAGCAGCGTGGTATGATTGGAATAATAAAAAAAAAAAAGGCTCCCCCTTGACTCTTTCTACCTTTGCCAAGGAATTTCAATAATGCTTGGCTGGCTTTACACCAGTAGGATATGTAAAAAAAGAACCTAAACTCATTTAACACTATAATATATATGGACAATTAGGCTTTAACATTCTGATGCCATATTTTTCTATAGCCAAGAACCTTGTGCATACAGAACTCAAACCTCCAGTTCTGATGATCCAATTGGGGTAACAGCCGCCTAAATGCAAAAAATGGAGACAAAAATTAAATGGAACTCTCAGAATCTGTCCAAAAAGGAGTTTGAGATTTAAACTAAAACATCTGCAATGCTTTTGAAAGGATTCAATTTATTGAAATGTAATTAAACCCCAAACGTTAAGTTTTAAGTGATATCTTGAGGGGAATTTAAGAGTAGCTGACAAGTGACAAAACACAAAGCTTTTCTATTACCAAGTGCCACTAAAAACATATGCATGGTAAGAATCCATATTCAAAACTCCAGTAGTAAAAAGTGTTTACTTCAGATAGTTTTAAAAGACAAAGTGCCAAGGCCACAGCCCAACTAATGACCTTGGTACGTAAAAGAGATGGTGGAAAAGTTGAGGAACATATAGACCTCTTAAACAGTGTCTGCATTTAGCATATAGGTCAGCTTTTTGTCTGCTTGCAGACAACCAGTGTGTCCTGATTAAATCGGTGCAAAGCGAAAAAGAAGGAAAGTGGGATATGTGAATGGGCTCAGGGAGATGGGTATCAGGCAGTCCCCAAAGGCTTTGTGTTGTACTCCTGTCTATTTCAAGAAGCTCTGCCACTGTCACTAAAGCTTTTGGCCTAAATACTGCCTTTTCAATATCATTACTCATGGGGAAAAAATCAATGTATTTTCAAGACTGCCCACATTTACCACAATGTAGATCTATTATGTAACATAATGTGTAGTATGTATTCCCTTGAGGATTTTTATGAATCACAAGATTCTTTGGTAGTTGAGTTTTGGGTCCTTTGTACGTGTGCCGGTAATGTTAAAATCATCAGGTAACATGAACTCTTACTCTTATTTGTAATGCAGGAGATGCTGAAAGATGAGGTGCGGACTCTGACCTACAGGAATGCCATGTACCACAACAAGCACGTGTTCAAAGATAAAATAGTCCTGGATGTCGGTAGCGGCACTGGAATCCTTTCGATGTTTGCTGCCAACGCTGGTGCCAAACATGTGTATGGGGTGAGACAAATAGATGAACTATCTGACCACAAACAAATGCTTCACTGCAATCAAACATTCACTGCTGTTGTTTAAACCTTTATGAGAGAGAATAGCTGCAGTGCAGACATATTTGACTTCTGACTTCTGCATATTAAATACATTTATTTTAAAAAGTGTTCTGGCTTTTTTTTTTTAAAACTGTATCTTAAGGGCTTGTCAGGCAAACTCTGTTGGACACAGGCAATAAGAGACATCTGGCTCCCCTTAGAGAAGAGCTATAAGTGGCAGGTTACTGGTGTTGTAACCCACAGTTATGTATGATTTATAGATTGTAGTACACCCATGAATAGGAAGGTTTATTCATTAGTTTTCATTTGGCACCATATCTGAGGTGACTGATCTGGAAGAACAGCAGCTGCATCCATAGACAGAGTTATTTGTACTTGAAAATGCAAAAAGCCACTTAGTGTTTTTAGATGGATAAGCAAGGTTTGATTTTTTTTATTTTTTTTTTACGTTTACTCACACTAAAACCCATGGAATATTTTCTAATTATTAATCAATCGAAAAGTGTTTTTTTTGTGTGTGTGTGTTTTTAAAGAGAAACTAATAACTGTATGTTTCAACCTTTTAACTAGATGTTTTTCCTGTGATCCTGCAGATTGAATGCTCAAGTATATCTGAATATTCAGAGAAGATTATCAAGTCAAATCACCTGCACAATGGTAAGAAGTATTGTTTCTCATTACTGCCATAATCCCATATCCATCTATCTGAAGACGGAACGATGCAAATATATCTGGTTGAGAAGTAGCGTGTAAAATCTGTATATTTTCATCATTACGGTCACACTTGACAATATTAGTCACAGTCCTGATGGTTAAATGGCAGCTCGCCTCTGATGTCAAAAAGCAGTAATCTTTGCCATCAATCAGAATTCCCACAGTGGGGCTTATTACCATTGTAAAATGCCACCCTGAACTTCACAGAGGGAGGATGTGAAACAGATGCTTGGTTTTATAATCTACATATTTGACATTAGGCTGGTTTTAATTTAATCCTTTATATTTACATTTCAGGTACTTGGCTTTTGATCCCATGAACATAGTGTAGTTGATTCCCAAAAGGCTAGCTGTAAACTTACAATGTCTGGACCTCCGTTTATGCATTAATAACTATAAATATTCCAAAAGTAGATGTAGAACTGACTATCAGTCATTAGCAAAAGGCCATTTAACCTTCAATTGCATTATTAGGGGAAGACTACCTGTGTAAGGACAGTTTGAGTATTGAATCACTAAATTTTCCTGTCATTTTTGAATATTTGATAAAAAACAATTGTGACAAGCTCAATTTACAAAACTTTGGCATAAATTCAGTAACTGTCCCCTTATGCTACTTTAGAAAGAAAGCATCTGTGCACTCTATTCATTAATGTTGTGGAGCACAGATGGCTTAAATTCACTGAATGAACACCTGCCCTGAGAAAATGTATACATGTTTGTATTTTTTTCATTACACTTGGTAATGAAATTAATTGTATTCTGTACATCATAGCTCAACTGTTAATACCAAACTCCCTGCTATGTAACACCTCTTTAAATTGGTGGTGTCTTCTTCCTCTGGAGGTCAAAGATGTCAATGTGGAAATGAGACAAATAAAATGCATGCAACCAAAAAAAAAGAAAAACACAAGCGCCAGATGACAACATTAATTAAGTTGTACTAATTTACAACAATCCCAAGGCAAACAAACATTGTTTGAGAATAAAGTCATTTGCTCTAATCTGATGAAGAAGCTGTGAAGTAATTTACTGCCTGCTGTTTTGTGGCTATGCACACTGCAGTCATTACCATCTTCAAGGGCAAGGTGGAGGAGGTGGAGCTGCCTGTGGAGAAGGTGGACATTATAATCTCAGAGTGGATGGGCTACTGCCTCTTCTACGAGTCCATGCTCAACACGGTCATCTTTGCCAGGGACAAGTGGCTGGTAAGATGGTGCTGCTGGAGGTTTGGGGGAGTTAAGCAGGGCTTTATGTGCGCGTGTGTCTGTGAGTGGCTTGTTGGACAAATAAGGCTTTTTGACACATAAACACAGCAGACGGCGTTGAAGTGGAGGATTTACTGTACGCTTGCTTGCATGTGTCTGCTCGCCAGATGCTGAGGTCATACATGAATGATCAGGTTTCTAACCTCAATGGCTGTCAGCAGGCTTTGAACTCAGCACATGTGATCTTTTATTACATGCCAGGTGTGTGAACAGTATGAGTGAGTGATGGCTTTTGTGTGTGTGTGTTCACTGGATACCTGACGGGTTTTTTTTTTCCTTGTATTCAGAAACCTGGAGGCCTGATGTTCCCTGACAGAGCAGCGCTCTACGTGGTAGCCATTGAAGACAGGCAGTACAAGGACTTTAAGATACATTGTGAGTAGTTACGATGCATTTCTTGCCTCACAGCATGATGGTTCCAGTTTAAATCCTCACTTTGGCATTTCTGTGTGATGTTTGTATGTTCTAGCTGTGCCTCAATAGATTTCACCAGTGTACTCTGGTGCCTAAACACATGCATGTTAGGTTGGTGACTGTAGATGAGTAGTAGATAAAGTGAATAAAATATGAACATTTGGCTTGTATTCCAAAGTGGTTCAAGTAGTCAGTAAAACTGGAATACAAAAGACCAAGAGTTACATTTTAGACTCTAACATTTAAAATGCTAACTCACGCCTGTAAAGTTTGTGACAGTAGAAGTAGAAAAAGACTGAACAAGTGTTTACTTTGCCAGGAGAATGCCTCTGCAAGGATGAAAAGTAGCAACCCAGGTTTGGGTCAGACCCAAGGCCCTTTCTTTCCCCACTTCATGCCTTTCTGACTTCTTTATATGTGGTCTGATAAAGAGTCATGCAGCAAGACAATGATCCCAAGCAAAGCATCATCATCATGTACAACAGAATAGCTGAAAATGAAGGGAAAAAAATGCTGCTGTTGCAGTGCCCCAGTTAAAACTACAAACCTGAGCCTGATTAAAGTGCTGCATTGAGACCTTAAGAGTTGTGAATAAACTAATGCCCACAAACATCAAAGAACTGAAGCAACACTGTAAGTAAGAGTGGGCCAGAATTCAATAACAATGACAAGCCATTGATTGTCCTTACATGCTGATTCGTGACAGTCACAGTAAAAAGCAGTACCTGCTGTGAAAGTGGCTAAAATTTATAGCATTATAGCCATACACACAATAAGAATAAGAATTGCCTGAATGCATTCAAATAGTTTTTAATTTAATTAAAATTTGCAAATGCAGTGTTGTTATATAAACTAATAAAAAGTAGTTTAATCTAGCATTGAAACCTGTTGTACAGTAAGAGGTTCAAAAGCATTAAAACCAGTGTGTTATTTTTTTTTTTATCCTGAATTGCTTTCACTGCTCCAAACTCACGGCATGTGTTCAAATAGCTATCCCAGCTGGAGGGCTGAGCTTAACCTTGTGATCCAGTATTAAAGGTGCCATTCAAACTTGTACGTACATCGGCTTTGAATTTGAGTCAATAACGCCTACTGATTTCCTTTTCACTGCACAGGTGGCCTCCTGTGTTTTATTACATCTAAACATACATAAAGGTACATTCTTTCACATAAATCCCAAAAGAACTCACTTTACCCCAAACCTCACACTCTTATTTTTAGTTTTTTTGCGTTGGTGGCACACTCACCATCTCATGGTACAGACTTAGTGTTTGGCCTCCTGACAAAGCAAGGTGGAGTGAAGGGACTGAGAGAATGGAGGAGGGAATGTGTTTTTTGGTGTGTTTTCAGCCCAAATTATAATAAAACAAGGATGCCAGACATTCTGGAGGAGGTAGAGGAGGAGGCCAGAGTATATTTTCAGGACGGCTTGTCTTTCTCCACATACGGCCTGGATAGACGGAAAGACAGCGGGACTGTTCTTCCTGGCAGAGTTAAGCGCTCTGTTTTATTTTCTCTGCTACCTTATTTGTGCTGACAGCTTAGCAGGAACAGGGAGAACAGAGCTTTGCGTGTGTCTGAAAACTGAAGGAGGAAAAAAGTCCAGAAAACACATTTCGTGTGCATGTTCATTCACATGGGTATCTGGTTTGTTTGTTTTTGTTATGTACAGGGTGGGAAAATGTATATGGGTTCGACATGAGTTGCATTCGCAATGTGGCAATCAAAGAGCCTCTGGTAGATGTGGTGGATCCTAAGCAAGTGGTGACGAACGCCTGCCTTCTGAAGGTTAGTCTGCATTTGCAGCAGTTTGTGAACACATTTTGTCTACAGTATGATTTCATACCTGTTTGTGGCACTTATCCAAACACTTTTATTTCTATCTCCTGGGTACATGAATTCCCATAAAAAGTCAGACAGCTGTGATACTCTGTCACTGTGAACATTCCCTATCTATTGGGTCTATTTTCTAGTACATAATAGAGATTTCTGGCTGGCTATAATAGGCTGCAGCTCTGTTTTCATGCTCGAAGATACAACAGAAGCTTGTCTTTCATCTCGCAAATGATGAGGATGAGAGCATTCACAGAGGTGATAGCCTTTTTGTTTGTCCCCTCTACCTTTACTGTTTCTCTATTTCACTGTCCCCTTTCTCTCCATATATCATGTTTCTTTCTATTCTGAGTATTTTATGTCTTCATTGCCCCTTTTTTTTTCATTATCTCTCACATCATTTTAGTCTCATTTCTCACTTTCACTTTTCTAATCACTCCTGTTCCTTTCATCTTGTGTCCCATTCTCTGATTTTAAACAATGTCAGGCCTCAGTAGTCTGAGTGAATAGGGAGGTCTCACTCAGTCTCTCCCTCTGTGCGATGGTGAAATGTCACACAAGAGCAGGCATTGAGTCACCAGTGGGAATGAAATGGGCTCTCCATCAGTGTGATAAGCAATGGTCTTGCCTTTGTTCAGTAAAGGTGATTCATGTGTTAGGATGGAGGGGCTTAGCCACTGACATGCCTTTCTGAAATTTTGTTCTCACCGTAGGTGTATGTGTGTGTGTATATATAGATATAGATATAGATATAAATATATATATATATAGAGAGAGAGATAGATATAGAGATATATAGATATATATATATTTTTTACATGTGTGTATTCAGGGGATCTTCACCCCCACCCCTGCTAGCCACTTCACCACATCTTAATTCAAACTGCCAGTCATTCCTCGCATGCTAAAATTACGAAGTCGCTCCCAGGGATTTTTTTCTCTCCTCCTACAATTTGCTGTATACGATACTGGCCTGGTATCATTGGAAAGGACAGAGGTGTTAAATCACAATCTGTCATGGTGACGCCACATGGCCGAGTGCTCCAAAGCCCAATAGGCTGGGCGAGATGAACAGGTTGCAGTATAAAATAAAAATCCCCCTCCATCCTGCTAAATACAACATCATCTACATGCAAAGCAGAGACACACCTGCTCCTCCTCTATTTTGAACTCAATATGATGCCTAGCAGGTGACAAAATACTTAAATCTGTGGCTACCTCAGTAAGGCAGGGTTTGATATAAAACACACACGCACAAAACCTCCCTCCCTTGTAGACATGAGGGAGGACACCCACACAGCATGTGTAGTGCGAGCAGGCTTCATTTGCCAGCCGTGATTCAACCTGTGGGCTTTCACACACACACACACATTCTCGCACATGCACGATAATCATTATGAATAATCAAGAAGCATTGACATACATGTGCCGCATGTGTATGTGAGAGATCGCAAATGGTGGTGGCAAGTTGTGTGCCTGTGATTGTACAGTGGCTCTATTCTGAAATAGCATGGTTATAGATTTCAAGCTCATTTGCCTTGAGATGTATAACAGCAGCCGCTGGCAATTTTATTTTCAGGAAGTGGACATCTACACTGTGAAGCCAGAAGACCTGTCCTTCACCTCAGCATTCTGTCTGCAGATTCAGCGCAATGATTACGTCCATGCTTTGGTCACCTATTTCACCATTGAGTTCACCAAATGTCACAAGAAGACTGGTTTCTCCACTGGTGAGGCTGGACAGGAGACATTTTTTTATATAATTAAGGCTTAGAGATTTAAACCTCTGGATCATTCAAATAGGAAAAAAATCCAAAAAATTCCATGCCACATATTTTGGTAAAATGTACAGCACTGTAAAAGTCTTGAGCAACCCTTTTTAAAAATATATATTTTCATTCTAAGGAACCAGACTTAAAAAATTTAAACTGGTTTTGAGCAATCATTCCACGAGCTTTTTGATAATCTTTTAGTTTCTTTAGACATTGGCTGCTTTTCACTTGTTTTGAGGAAGAGGAATGTTTGGTAAGCCACTTAACACTGACCTGTGAATCATCCAAGCGTAAAAAAAGGCAACTAGCTCAAGGGATGAATCAGTTTTATTTCCACACATAACAGATAAAGTAGCAAAAAACAAACTGTTATTTAATCTTTTGGCACTCTGCGACTAGCAATTCATTGCAAAAATACATAATTTGTTCCAATTTTTTAGCCAAACCAATTAAAAATTCCAAAGACACCAGTTTATCAGCCCTAAAATACTATTTGTGGACCAACAAGGTTATTCCTAAGATCTATTGTTAAAAACCTTGACATTTCTGAGCATGCTGGGTAGTGTAATTAACACAACTGAGGACACTGAACAGGTGGAGGAAAAAATAAATTACAAAATTATCTACAACAGATGAATGGTGTCTGAAATGAATGTCTTTTAAAAAAATAGTAAAAAAAAAACAAAAAACCCGGCAATGATCTAACACATGATCCAAGAGCTACATGTGGCCCTTCAGCTGATCCATTTACTGAAGTCTCATGAGGAGGGAAGGGTGACTGTAAAGAAGCCCTTTTTAAGGCAGGGAAACGGGGATGAAAGGCTGAAGTATGCCAAATTACACCAGAACTGAACAGAAAATAAGTGTCAGCAGGTGTTATGGACCGATCAATCCAAAACTTAAATTTTGGATTTGTTTAAATCATCAATATGTGCTGAGGTGGTTAGGAAAGGGGTACAACAGTGAGTGTCTACAGCCATCTGTAAAACACAGTGGAGGCTCTCTCGTGGTTTGGAGATGAATTTGTTGTGGGGTTGGAGGTGTGAGGATCTTGTCATAATTGATTCAATGAACACAGAAAAGTGCAGTTAGGTTTTGAGCCACTGTGCAATATAATTTAGAAAGAGTCTGATTGGTAACCGTTTGATTTATCAGCAATGATCCCAAACACAGAGAAACACATATGGAACCATCAGTCATCAATCAGGGGTGGGCCAGAGCCTGGGTCTCAGTATTTTTTTGAAGCAGTATGGGATCATCTCAACAAGGAACAGAAAGAAAGACAGCCAGCATCCATAGCAGAATGTCCTTCAAGAAACCTGGAGAACTAAAGTTTTATTCCTGAAAAAAACTCAATCAAACGATAAGAAAGCTTGTCTAAGAGACTTCAGGCTGTGTTGCAGAATAAAGGTGTTCATACCAAATACTGACTTACAAGCTCATTAGAGCTGAAAACTCTATTTTGTCGTATATAATGTATTTCCATTTATGTTTGCATGTTTCAACAATCTGCTGCACCTATTTCCCATTATCAGAGCAAAATATAGAGAAATGAGGTGTGATTCAAGCCTTTTCCACAGTACTGTACTATATATTTTTGATATTGCTTTCTCCATGTGGTGCTTATATAGTGAGGTTGTGTTATGCTGCATAGCAGACAAGGACAATTACTTCCCAGGATTGTCTATCAGGACTTCATTGCAATGTACTCCATGCGGCAACAAAGACCTGGAAGCAACTCTACTAACTGTAGTTCAGTTTCATTGATAAAACAATTCTACAGAACTACACTCTCAAAAAGTCCAGATGTATTAATCCTTTCTGAAACAAATGCCTTAAAAAAAACAACATATTCTCCAAACCCACTTGTTATTTGATTTAAATGTTAACTCAAACATCAATGAGTAACATTTCTTTTTCACAGAACTTGTGATCAGTTTTATTTGTCACAGCAAGTGCGTCTCAGAACTGATAACTTAGGTGTTATCAGTTCTCAGGCGATTCACAGATTTCAAAACCCGAAAGAATAAAACCACGTGTCCTTCAGGGTTAATGGGAGGTGAGTGAGAAATATTATTTCTGCTATATTATTCAGTTAGTTTACATCATCATTGGTTTATAAAATGTATAAAACTGTAGCCAAGGATACATGAAGATTTGCTTGCACTGTGAAGCAGATTCACATTCTGGCTCGCCCCGCAGCCACTTGAGTAGTTTGAGCAGTGAATCAGTGGGTATTAAGTGGATGGCGCTCTATTTCTGCACCTTAGCTCTTGGCTACACTCTGCTGGTGTTACGTGACCAGCGTTTGCACCAGCAGAATCACCGAGCACTTGTCGTCATGCTGTTGAGGACACCTATTATAGTGAAAGCTGTTATGCAAGCTTATGTTAATACATTCACGCATCTGGTGCTTACATAATATCGCGTAGAGGAGGTTCTATTTTTTGTCTGTCTGTTGGCCCTGAGGCTGAGCATCACTGAAGGAGATCTCTTCTATCTGCCTCTGTATTTTTTCCATTGGATGAGAGAATTTCAGGCACTGTGCTGTTATATTTCTTCTATGCTAACACGCCAAAGGCAGTCTAGTGCCTGTCAGGACTCTCCTGTAGATCTTTTTATTTCCCCTACTCCTCTTTACTCCGCTTTCCTCCTTGCCTGTTCTTACTGCTTCACCACCATTCCTCTTTAACCTAATTTCAAATTCTCTCCTCCTCTCTCTTTATCATCTCCACCATCTTTCATTTTCACTTCCCTGCCTTTTCCCTTGCACTCCATCACATCCTATCTTTAGCTCCAGATGCCCCAAGCACACACTGGAAGCAGACTGTGTTTTATTTAGAGGACTACCTAACTGTCAAGAAGGGAGAGGAGATCTTTGGCAGTCTTGCTGTCAGGCCCAACGAGAAGAATGTGGTAAGACTGGAAATTTTCAAGAGTCTAGACTTAAAAAGGGAATGATGCATCCTTTACCTAAATTAGAGTAGTTGGAAACAATATAGATATGGCTACAAATACTGGGGAAAAGTCCTCTTTTTGCTATATACCTTCAATTAATAACAAAATGTCATATTTTTAACATCCTGTTTAACTATAGACTGCCTCCAATAGCGCACATTTGCACAGCAAGCAAAAAGTAGCTGGTTCAGTTCCAGCCTGAACCACAAATTTCCCTTTGGGGAATTAACAGAATCTCTCCTCTTTAATTAAGGAAATATTTCTTACAGTGCTGCTTCTCCTTTGCCTTTTTGGTTGTGTGTAATTCTTTGTAACTGATTACTTCTATTTACTTTTGGTGACGTCTGTTGCAGCGTGACCAGGAGTTCACCCTCGAGCTAGATTTTAAAGGACAGCTGTGCGAGGCCGCCATTTCCCATGACTATAAAATGCGTTAGGAACAACAAACCAAGGCGTGCCGCAGACCTAGCCTCAGCCCCTCTGGTCAGCGAGGGGGAGGGCACAAGCTCTCCAACAAGGATTCCAGTTTGCCAGGGAGGGCAACTGGACGCGTCTGATTTGATGCCATCAAGGCAGCATCTAGGTGATGTCATCATCAGAATAGGCACGTATCTATCAGCAATAGTGCCATCACGTGTACCAACTTGATTGACTCGGGCACCTCACTGAATGTATCATCCTACTTGATTTTTTTCTGTCTGTTTCTGAGAGTTATTTTGATTGGTGTATGAAATGAAAATGATTTATTTATTATTATTACAACCAAAAGAAAATGATTAACTTGTGTGATGTTAGGAGGATTATAGCACAGTCATTAACTGTTTTACCTTTAGTAACATTTATTACACATTGTATAATTGTATAGAGTACAGTAATTGTTTTATTTTAGCAACTATCTGCATGTGAATCATTTTTTAATTTCAACGAGATGTGAAATGGAATTTATTTCTTTAGTTACTAAAAACTTTGGTGCCAGAATAAAAGAGAACAATGCCTCAGAACAGTAACGAACATGATGCAATTACACCATGTACCTCTTTGTTTAGAGATCGGATGAACAAAGAGCATTATGGGGGGGGGGGGGGGGGTTAGAAGAATGTGGTGATTAATAAAATGTCAAAGAATCAAATCATTTATCTCGCTTTTCATTTCAAATGTTTACAAACTTCAAGCAGAGATTTGGTAATGAAAAGGCTACAGTAAACTTCTGATTTTTCCCTTAGCTAAAAGGATTTTAGTTTATTTTAGTTAATTACAATAAGGAATATTCTAAATATTATAAACGGACAATCGTGATTCAACATTTACAGGAAATGGCACAACTTTTTGTTTTACTGCGGACAAGTTCCTTTCCATTATTTAAGTTTGATAGCAGTTTGTTCACATACACTGTACAGACTTCTCTACTGATTTAAGCATTTACTGCCTTTCTGGTGTTAAAGTCCAATACTGTTTTCTGTTTGGTCTTCAAACATTAGTTTCCACAGACCTAAAATGATCTACCACTCAATAAACATAGTATAGAGGTACAAAGATTTGTTTTTTTCCATGGTTTTAGATTTTCTTTGCGTTAGCTTCAGTCTTCACTTGCAGCAGGCTTTCTTCTTCACAGGCTGAGTGCTGAGTATGACTGTCGTGTCTCTCACCCTGTCCTCCTGCTCCATTAACACTCTGAGTAAACAAAGAGGGGGGCAAAAAAAAGACACTGCTTGACTTCTGCTACGAATCATAATGCAGCAGCAGTGTGCTGTGTATCAGACTGGTTTGTTTTGATCTTACCTGGCCAGGTGTGTCAGGGACTCAGTCACATTCTTCCCCGTGTAGGCACTGACCTCAAAGAACATCACCTTGTTTTCCTGCAAAGGGTGTGCACACAAGTTCAGACCCACTGTTGTCTTAGAACAGGCAATACTTGCAACAACAAAGATGCATTAGACTTACATAAGCAAGTTGCTCAGCTTCTTTAAATGACACCTCCCTGTCTTCATGCATGTCCATTTTGTTGCCTAGCAAGAGAATAGGGATCCCGTCTCCTGCTGCTTCCTGAGAAAATATAGAACAGTGTTCCAGATCTTCCCACGTCAGGATTTGCCAAAGATATAAAATACATAAAACGTTACGAGCTATAACCCCAGCTTTTAATAATGTGAGTTCCAAAATCGGGTGAACTGAACCACTAAGGTCCCACATTATGCAAGCAACAAAACAAGACTTGCACAGGACTGAATGGGTCAAAGGTCCAACCTGAACATTGGTGAGCCAGGGCTGCACGGCCTTGAAGCTCTCCTCCACTGTAACATCGTACATCACCACCACACCATCTGCCTTGCGAAAGAACTGCTTGGTTATGCTGCGGTACCTGTGTCAGTAGCAGGGTTTAAATGTCAGCACAGTGGCCCATTTTTCATATGTGAGTATAGTAATACATCATCTATGTCCACCTCAATAGTGCATGGTAGTATTATTTTTTAGTGACTATTCATGAAAAAAAATGCAAGCATTGGAAATATGATACATTTTTTTGTAATTTTGTTTCTGTCCACTTCTACAAAGGATTTTAAACACTCATGAAGTGCATAATATTTGCTTTAATTCAAGGATTTTGACAAAAAAAAAAATG